>CAUYQV010081400.1:0-19366 GCA_963574575.1 Galagoides demidoff
CTGGGACCACAGGCGCCCACCACAACGCCCGGCCATTTTTTGGTTGCAGCTGTCATTGTTGTTTGGCGGGCCCAGGCTGGGGATTCGAACCCGCCACCTTAGGTGTATGTGGCTGGCGCCCTAGCCAACTGAGCCACAGGCGCCGAGCCAGGCTGATTTTCATTTTAAAAAGAAGATTTGTGGGGGTGACATATATATATATATATATTTTTTTTTTTTTTTTGAGACAGAGCCTCAAGCTATCCCCCTGGGTAGAGTGCTGTGGCATCACAGCTCACAGCAACCTCCAATTCCTGGGCTCAAGCAAGTCTCCTGCCTCCGCCTGCCAAGTACCTGGGACCACAGGTGCCTGCCACAACGCCCGGCTATTTTTTGGCTACAGCCATCATTGTTGTTTGGCGGGCCCGGGTTGGATTTGAACCTGCCACCTTAGGTGTATGTGACTGGCGCCTTAGCCACTTGAGCCACAGGCGCCAAGCAGGGAGGTGGTATATTTTATGAAGGGCTAGTTATGTGCGTTTCCTCAGAGCCTTTGCCTTATCTTTTACGAATACCTCCTACCTGTTGCTGTACTGTCAATGTTACTGTCAGTGAGCTTTTGAGCTTTCTAGAATAGGCCCTACCTGTTCTAGCAGCAGCAGGTGGTGAAGGATCCCATCTTTATCCCACTGTGAGGCAGTGGCCAGGCAGGGGGTGCAGGTGGCAGAGCTCTTTGCAGTACTCAAGGGGGGCCTCCTGAGCCGATCCGTAACCCAAGGGCTAAGAGGAGCTCTGAGCTCCTACCTGAAGGAAAGAACCCCAAGTCTCTCATGGACCCTCCTCTCACTGCCTGCCTTCCATACCTACTTTCTGGAGTGAGCTGGTACCCTCCTGCTAGGAGGAGGGGATTTTGGTGATCCATGGTAGCCACTGGGAGAGTTCCAACAGCAGGAAGTGGCCTTGTGTGGTAGATTGTTCTAACTAGAGGGCTCCTATGGGATTGGAACCACCAGAAATTGTACAGAGAGGGTATAGGGTGAATGTGGCAGCAGCCCCCGCTCACCAATGTTGCCATGTCTTGGCCACCTCTGTCCAGTGGGTCTGCATTTTTCTCCAACCACTTCAGGAAGACTGGCACCCCCTCTTGCCATGGCCACATGTCTGTGGTGCTTTCCTACTTCTGTGTGGTCAGCCCATCTGATTTTCCTCTGTACCATTCCATGGGGCTGAGCTGAAACTCTGGTTCCTGCAAGGTGAGAAGCTACCTCAATCCTGCAGAGAGGCTGGGTTGGCTGCGGGAAAGCATCCCACCTGCACGAGGAGCACTTCACATGCTAACAAGCACATGCTCGAGTAACTGGAATCTGATGCTGCTGGCGCTGCCAAAACCTTCCCCTGGCACTGTGAAGGGACAGCCAGCACACTCTGCGGGTAGAGGATCCAGGAATTCTTGGAGCCAACATTGTGCACATGGGCAGGAGGCTCTCAGAGGCCCCCACAGTCTGGGCTTCTTGCCTGGAGAAGTGGCTAGGTCTCATGGGGGCATGGTGTGTCCAGCCTTGGAAGCCACGGAGGCCAGTGCCATGTGCGACCCTGCCATCACCCGCGCCCCTTCCTAACGAGCACTGTGCTCTGCTCCCCCTGGGACAAGAGGAGCCAGAGCTGGGAGAGGGAAGAAACATGACACTGCTGTGAGTAATAACAGCGGCTGAGTCCCCACTATGCACCAGGAGCCGCGCTGAGCACTTCACGTGCCACTCTGAGGAAGCAGCTGCCATTTCCCCTATTTCATAGTGGGGAACTGAGGCCAAAGAGAGTAAGTGACCTGCTTAGGGCCACAGAGCTGGTTGGTGGCCCTGGACGGCTTTCATTAAGTCTGTCAATGGTGCCTGTGTCTGACTCAAACTGGCTCTGGTGAGGGTCCTGTCCTTTGCAGTTCCCATGTCCCCTGAGGAGCTGGCCTGAGGTCTTCTGAGAAGTGTGAGAGAAACTTGAGCAAAGACACTGTGCTTCACACTCTAAGATTTAAACTCTCTCCCAAAAGGATTTTTTTGGTTTTTGGAGACAGAATCTTACTATGTCACCCTTGGGAGAGTGCCATGGCGTCACACGGCAACCTCAAACTCTTGGGCTTGAGCGATTCTCTTGCCTCAGCCTCCCAAGTAGCTAGGACTACAGGTGCCTGCCACAATGCCCAGCTATTTTTTGGTTGTAGTTGTCGTTTTTTTTTTTTGAGACAGAGCCTCAAGCTATCCTCCTGGGTAGAGTGCTGTAGCATCACAGCTCACAGCAACCTCCAACTCCTGGGCTCAACTGAGTCCCTTGCCTCTGCCTCCCAAGTAGCTGGGACCACAGGTGCCCGCCACAATGCCTGGCTATTTCTTTGGTTGCAGCCATCATTGTTGTTTGGCGGGCCTGGGCTGGATTCGAACCTGCCACCTTAGGTGTATGTGGCTGGTGCCTTAGCTACTTGAGCCACAGGTGCCGAGCCATAATTGTCGTTCTTTGGAAGGACCAGGCTGGGTTCGAACCCACCAGCTCTGGTATATGTGACTGGCGCCCTAGCTGCGGAGCTACGGGCACTGAGCCCCAAGGGGATTTTTGTACCACTGGTTCTCTGGCAGCTGAATCTCTTTTTTCTTTCTTCCCTAGTTACTATCCTGGTTCCCATTATCTCAGGGCAAGAAACTCCTGGCCCTTCTCTGCTTGCATTTAGGAAGAAACCCATCCAAATGCAACTCCCTTTATAGGGAATTCTATTTCAGTAAAGGAAAACTCTTTCCATTCTCCTCAGAATTGGGCTTTCCAAAGGGCTTCTGGAATTGGTTCCACCAAAGAAAACAGCTCAGATGCCTCCCTGCTTTCAGCTTGTTGGTCAGGAACTTCAAGGCCAAAAGATTTGGCAGGATGTTAAGAGTTGCTCTTAAGCTGTCTCATTTCAAGCATACTAATGCTGCCTGTCTTTTGATGGTGAATTGGTGGGTTTGGGATCTACACCTCCCTGTCCTTCGTGGAGCTCCTAATAGTACCGAGGACTTTTCACATTTAGAGACTGCCAGGGGTCTCCATCTAGCCCCACTGTGGTTACCTCCAGAGAAGGCTCAACGAGGTCAAGAGTGACCACTGGTGGTGGAGGAGAGAAAGTGTTTTGGGGGATATGAAGATGGGTAGCACAGACTCCCTGCTTCTCTCTCAGCTGTCCTTTGGGAAGTCCCAAAGCTGACATGGGACACACAGTCTCACCCAAGGAGTTGATTTCAGGAGTGGAGCAGGGAGCCTGGCAATGGGAGAGCACCTGTGCCAAAAGCATCTCTTCTGGGAGACGCTGGGAAGTGTGGCCTATGGGATCAGTGGCTTAGGAGGTCACAACTTCCACAAAGACCTCTGCCTGGTTCTCCACCTTCCCTTCCCAATCTTCCCTTCCCTGTCTTTCTCAGGCAGTGTCCTTTCTGGGAAGGCTGGACAGAGCAGGGCTCATGCTTACCCCTCCTCCCTGTCTGCACCAAGCCCTGCTCAGAAAGCCTGTTGCCTCCCTGCTTATGGAGAGAAACCCTTTATCAGGTGTCGGGTCAGGGACAAGCCCTTTCTTATCTGACACAAGACTGTCTTGCTCCAGCTGCAACCCCAGCATTGGTGTCCCCATAGACAGCATACCATAGGGGGCAGCTCAAAAACTTGTAGATGGGAATGTGACAACCTATGAAAACATCCAGGGATCTCCTTTCCCCTGTGAAAAGGTGACAATGATGACATGTTGCTGCTGATAAGCTTCTGTCCAGCAGCCTTCCTTCCTAGCGTGTCCTTATTTGTCACCTCCTAATTTGAATTCTTGGACAAATCTAGAAATTTATTTGGGATTAACCATCAAATTCTTTTTTTTTTTGAGACAGAGTCTCAAGCTATCACCCTGGGTAGAGGAGCCATCACAGCTCACAGCAACCTCAAACTCTTGGGCTCAAGCAATTCTCTTGCCTCAGCCTCCCAAGTAGCTGGGACTACAGACTCTTGCCACAACACCTGGCTATTTTTTTTTGTTGTAGTTGTCATTGTTGTTTTAGCTGGCCCAGGCTGGGTTTGAACCCACCAGCCTCGGTGTATGTGGCCGGCACCCTACCCACGGAGCTTCGGGCACCATCCACCCATCAACTTCTTGAACATGTATTGGAACAGTCTTTCACTCCTAACCTGTGGGACCCATGTGACAGAGCAGAAATCTAGTCCCCTCTCAGTTTCTTCTCTGCTCTCTTTCTTACAGCTTACCTTGCAGAGTGCCAAGTCCCGAGTGGCCTTCTTTGAAGAGCTCTAGCAGGTGACTCAGCCACCCCAAGATCTGCCACTTCTGCTGCTCCCAGCACCAGCGGGATAGGCCAGACACCGTGGGAACCATCTGTGGGGGGCTGACTGGGGGCTTGCCTGGGAGCTCTAGAACTTTCCCTGGCTGAGTGGAGAGCCCAACATCTTTTATGTGCAATTGCCTTCAACTATGACCCTGCAGAGCTTTCTGCCATGGTGTTCTATTTCTCCTGATCTGAGTTTCTATTTGTCTTTCTTTGTCCAATGTGGGCTCCCATACATCCTTGGTTCAAGGCGCCCAGTGTGTGTTTCCAGTCCAGTGCTGGCCTCACAATCCACTCTCAGAAGTGTGCAGGGGTGAAGTACAGAGGCTCTGGAGGCCCGGAGGCTGGTGCCACTACCCTTACCTCCCGGGGTTCCAGAACATTCATCCCTCCACAGGTGAGGACCTGGCATGTAGTAAAGAAGCACAGCCCAGCTGAGCCTAGGCCCAGAGCGTGTAGCACCATGTCAGGGAGCTCACCTACAGCTTGAGACGAGCAAAGTGCTGGGTCCCCGCCAGGCACCAGAGGCGGTGCTCTGGCTGCCAGCTGGTGGGGATTAGGCAGGGCAGCTGTGCCTGGGGAGAGATTTTAGGCAGAAGCTGTGATGGAGGCCTGTTGCCAGCCAAGGGGCTGGGCAACAAGTGGAGCCATATAGGGAGCTGACGGTACAGTCCACTCACTGTCCTTCCTAGCCACCCTAAACCAGGCTCTGAGAGGCAGGCGGGGGCCACAGCCATGGGTGTCTTTCCCATCTTCCCACAGCCTTAGCTTTTGCCTGTGGGGGCTGGGCACTCTTGGCCATGACCAGGGAGCTACATAAGCTCTAAGGCCCCATAGGTACTTTTCTGTGCCCCAGCCTGTGTCACTGAGCTCCATCACCATGTGCCAGAAAGCCCTTTCCAGCCCACTATTGTACCTGGACCTTATATTGCTGTGACCCTTACCCCCTCCAGGGGTTCTTTATTTTATATTCCCTTGGGGGCCCAGTGGGGTCCCTTTGTGCCACTCTCAGCACAAGCCTGATGCATTGTCCGCTCAGTTGGCGCCCACACAGGCTGGCACACAGCTCCCTCCCTGCCAGGCAGCAACAGGTCACAGAGCCACCCCCAGGGGCTCACTCACTCCTGGGTCTGGGAACAGCTTCTTGCCCTTCCTTTTCCTCATGGTTGGTGTTGCTGTTCTGACCACCTGGAGCCCTTCAGCTTCTTCCAGTTGGGCCATTCTGCAGTGCAGGTGCTGCGTCTGAAATCAGTGAGAAGACACTACCTAAAGACATGAGGTCCTGGAAGCTTCCTGAGGGCATTCTATCTGGTTTTGGAAAACTGAGAAGTTCACAAAACTTCTGCCTTTTTTCCCTCTATAAAGCCAGCCTAACAGTGTCCTGGTCTGGCCTCTGCCTTTGCAGACTGAGACTCCACATCTGGAACCTGGCTGTGGCTAGAAGAGTGTCCCTGTGTCTTCCACGCAGGGGCAAGTCTTCAGGAGCTAAAACTTTGGGCGTTTGCACACTAAGGTCTGACTCTTACATTGTGGCTCTGCCTTCTCAGGCTTAAAGCCCATTCCTGAATTTCTACCACCAGTTACTTTCCTCCCATTCTGTAAATTTATTCTTTAACTATGGCTGCAGGCTTACAAGCATGATGGTGGTTTATAAAAATGATGTTGAGCTTTGTTTTCTTACTCTTCAACTGCGTGTGTACTTCTGAAGTCCAGAAATGCCAAGCCATGTGGCCTCGAGGGAGCTGGCTGGTGCCTGAACTGTGGCAGGAGCACCTGGGCCCCAGGGAGTCGGCTGCAGGTGACATGGCGGGGTGGTGGGGGCAGCAAGACCTCAGCAGCCAGCAGCACTCCATTCCCCTTGAAGCAAGAGTTAGCAGCACTTCCCCACAGACGGGTAGGAGGAGCATGCCCTCAGAAATGTCTTGAGCCCCAATAGCAGGAGAAAGAATGAAAAACTTGCTTGGTTTTCAGAGACTCGTCCCTATGGCAGAGGTGACTATGTCCTTTTTAAAGTGAAAGTGTTTTAGAGCCTAGAAACTTATCAAGTCAGGAAGTCGCTGAAGTCCACTGAGAATAGCGCCTTGGTCACAATCTTTCGATATAATGATTCTCAGAAAGGCACTGTCCAGCTTGGGCTACTCCACGGGGCTGTGCCGGTAGCCGGTAGCTGTTTGGCACAAACCACCTTGTTCTTCCTGACTGAGGCTACATCATAGCCCCAGCAGTGCTGACCCATGGTATTCACCCAATTATTCATGTACCCGCCAGGCCTTGCTAGACAACACCCCATGGCATTACATAACACTTCTTGAGTGACTGTCTTGTAATCTTGGGGACAGGTTTCTCTCGCTTTTCTTTCTCAAAAGTTCAGAGGCTGACAACCAGCAAGGGTGTCTAAGTATTCCTCGCTGACAGGCTGGGGCTTTGCCGCCCCTGGAGGGAGCAGCCTTGGTGGGAGACCACCTTTCCCAGTTGCCCTGGGGCCAAGCCCGCCTTCCTGGGCTGTCAGGGAAGCTCCAGCCATTTTCAAATTTGTCAAAGATGTCAAATGGCACTTCTTCCTGTGGGGCCTGAGTCTCACCTCCTGTCAGGGCCAGACCATGGAAGGCTGTTGTAATTTAAATGATTGTTGTGTTTTTTTTTTTTCTGAAAGTCTCTGTTATGTTGCCCTCCTAGCAGCACAGCTTATAGTAACCTCAAACTCTTGGGCTCAAGTGATTCTCTTGCCTCAGCCTCCCAAGTAGCTGGGACTACAGACACCTGCCACAATGCCCAGCTATTTTTTCGTTGCAGTTGTCATTGTTTAGCAGGCCTGGGCCGGGCTCAAACCCGCCATCCTCTGTGTTTGTGGCTGGCACTCTACTCACTGAGCTACAGGCACCGAGCCTAAATGGTTGTTTTAATAAAAGTTCTAAAGCTGGGAAATGTTTGTCTTGAGTTTCTTTAGTTTGTTGCTCAGAACACCAAGATGGCAGGATGAGCTGGTGTGGGGCTGAGCTAATGTGGGGCCAGCTCTTTTCATTCTGTGAGGAAACAGAATTCCTGCCCTCCCTACTTGCCTACAACTTCAACTCCAGCCTCTTGTATTGGTGGCAACAGGGTGGTCTCTTTCAGTGCTGACAACACCCCTAAGAATACTTTTGCTGGAGAACTCCCTCCCTCTTCTATGGGGCTGGAGTGGGCACTGGGGGGAGTGAGAGGTCCCTGTGGGGGTCCCATGCTTCCATTTTCTCTGCACCTGGGAAACTAGGGCACTAGGCTGGGTATTCCCTCCAGGGACATCCGTTCCTGAGTTTCCCCACTCCAGGCTGAGCTGGGGATGACATGCAGGGCCCCAGGGGCCAGGCACTGTGGCCACTGAGGCACAAGTACTGTCACAGGCTTACACAACATTTGCTTTGAAGTCGGAAACTATCCCTGCAGGGCTTTTTTTTTTGAGACAGTCTCACCATGTCACCTTTGGTAGAGTGCTGTGGCATCACAGCTTACAGCAACCTCAAACTCTTGGGCTCTCAAGTAGCTGGGACTATAGGCGCCTGCCACACGCTCAGCTATTTTTTGGTTATAGTTGTCATTATTGTTAAGCAGACCCAGGCTGGATTCGAACCACCAGCTCTGGTGTATGTGGCTGGCACCCTAGGCACTGAGCCAAGACCTGGCTATTTTTTGTTGTTGCAGTTGTCATTGCCATTCAGCTGGCCTAAGTGTATGTGGCCGGCGCCCCACCCACTGAGCTATGGCGAAGCCCAGGGCTTATGTTTTTTGTGTTTTGTTTGTATTGTTTTAAGCAAAGTCTATTATTATGACCAAAACTACTTAATACTGTGGGACAACTTTATCCCAAATCACTGCAGCCTAAAATCAGAGATTCGGATGGTACATGTGTTCATCAGAACTTCTAAGAGACCTGCCTGCTGTGCTTGGCAGAATACACCTCAGGGTCTGCTATACAAACCAATAAGGAAAATAGCCCGTCAAAATACACAGAAGTTTCCCAAAATGTATGTATGTTTGAGTTAAACATAACTAGTGTTTTATATATATATTACATATATATATATATATATTTTTTTTTTTTTTTTGAGACAGTCTCACTGTGTCGCCTCGGTAGACTGCTGTGGCTTCATAGCTTATAGCAACCTCAAACTCTTTGGCTTAAGTGATTCTCTTGCCTCAGCCTCCCAAGTAGCTGGGACTATAGGCGCCCACCATAGCACCTGGCTATTTTTTGTTATAGTTGTCATTGTTGTTTAGCTGGCCTGGGCCGGGTTCAAACCCACCAGCCTTGGTGCATGTGGCTGGCGCCGTAATCACTGTGCTATCGGCACCAACCCTGTTTTATATATTTTGGAAAGATACTTGAAGTTGATAGGAGAATTATGAAAATTTTAACATGTTTATTAACTTTAAATATATAGACTTAGTAACTATATTTTGATTAAATGATATGAAACTTCTTCCTTTCTCAAATGTAGATTGTAATTTTTAGTAATTGGAAGCAGTTTGATTTCCTGTGTAGTCTAAGCCAGAGAAAGCACTTTGAGAACACTGGTCATTTTAAACTGTCCAGACTATTTTTACCTAACCTTTTTGTAAAAGACTACTTCAGACCCCAGAAGACAGTAACATGTTCACTCTGAGATCCCATTAAGTAGGGTTAGAGTTGTTAAAATCATGTGGCATTTTGATATCAAGGAGATTGGCTGAGTTATTTGCTGGGTTTCGTGGGTTGTGTGTGTGTGTGGGGGGGTTATTAATTTTGTGGTGACCCTGCTATAAATGCCAAGCTGCTGGCTGAACTCAGTGCTTAATTCTGGCATTTGCAGCTGGTCCCACTGGATCCCTGAGTGGATCGTTGTGGCCTCGCTGCCAGCAGCACTTCAGCCTTTGTCTTTGGTCCTCCCTGAGCAGGAGTGCCTGGCAGCTGTTCCCCAGGGCCCCCTAACCCAGCAGCCTTAGTGTGGAGGAGAGGATAAGGAGCCACCCACATGTAATGAAGAGTTGGCAGCAAAACTCTGGGGGGTAGGGGGGAAGGTATTGGTGGGAAGATTGCTGCAACTATGTCTCATCCAATTTCTTGCCCATCTGGGGAAGAGAAAGTCAAGCCATCCCCATGTTCTCAGTCTCCCTGTTAGACAGCCCAGGCAGCCTCATCTCTAGCTGGGAGAGGCTGAGCAAGGGCTCCCCTCCCTCTGCTCCTGGGTGGCGCGGGGCTCCCTGGCAGCCTGTCATCACTGCATTACAGCAGGTCCTGCGGCCAGCTGCAGTCCCAGCTCTGGTGGGGAGACTGCAGCTCACTTCCAGGAAGATAGCTCCAGACCTCTGTATGGTAACAGGGGCAGAATGAGGATGTGGGGGGAAACTAGAGGCCATTTATCAGCATGGCAAAGACTCAAGCTGACTTAGAGAGGAACCCCCATTGTGTTTACTCCTGGTTTGAAACCCATTCCTCACTGGGGTGGTGGCCCCAAAATAGCACTTGGCATGTTGCCTCTGGGCCAAAATCAAGACATCTGAAGAGCCTCCAAAGTGGGAACAGCAGGAGCCACCTCCCCCTCTGCTAAGCTGCACTTGTCCTGGGTGAGGACCTGAGACCACCCTCCACACCCAACCCAACCCCAGTGGACCTCCTAACTCCTTCTGTGAGATAGTAGCATGAAGAACAGGAGACAAATGTATTCAGGTTTCTAAGAAAAGGGCTGTGGACATGCAGCAGTCCTGCTGTTATTTCCAAGTCATAAAGGCAGCAAGTGCTACGAAACAGGAAATTTCTTCTTTATCACCAACCACAGGGTGAGCCCAGGAAACAGCAAAGCCCTCACTGACCTGGAATTCAGATAAACATGGGTTCAAATCCCTGCTGGCCACTGACCAGCCACGCTTTTGGGCTCTGCAGTTGCTTCATCTGTAAAATGGGAATTTTATAGGATTTTGTGTGGGGATGACTCTTTTTTTTTGAGACCGAGCCTCAAGCTATCTCCCTGGGTAGAGTGCTATGGCTTCACAGCTCACAGCAACCTCCAACTCCTGGGCTCAACTAAGTCCCCTACCTCTGCCTCCCAAGTAGCTGGGACCACAGGTGCCCACCACAACGCCTGGCTATTTTTTGGTTGCAGCTATCATTGTTGTTTGGCGGGCCCGGGCTGGGGATTCGAACCCACCACCTTAGGTGTACGTGGCTGGCGCCTTAGCCAGTTGAGCCACAGGCGCTAAGCCAGGGATGGCTCTTTCTCTAAATACTTCCTTTGGGGACGGGGGCAGGAGGAAGCATAGAAAAGAACCGTGGTGACCTAGAGTATATTAGCACTCAGAAGAATCAGTCCCACCACAGCCCCCAGCGGGCTCCCATCACCTCCACCTGCACCCCGAGCTTAATGACCCTGCAGCTGGCCTGTTTGTCTGCACTATTTGCCCAGTGCCAGCTGCAAAGCCCAGGAGATGATAGATAACCCTGGACTGGAGCTGCCTGGGAAGGATGTTCTTGTTTTGTCACATTAATCCCTTGGCTCCAGTCAATAATTTACTGGAGGCTCAGGGTGGGAGAGAACCAGGTGGGCCACACTCCCCATCCCTGCACACAGCTCTACCTTGAGCCTGTGGGTCCCTGAGCTGTAAAACCCAACTGCAGGCACCTGTATGGCACAACAATGACCTAATTTTTTCTTATCACGCATAAAGAAGAAGTCCCCATGGAACTTTGCCCATTTCCAATATAAATAATGTAATTCCCCATCTGCCTGCTTAGGGAGGAAGGGGCATTCCTTTGATCTGAAGGAATTAAAGTCAGTAAACAAAGCCAAGGAGGCTACTAAGGTGTCTTGGGCTGGCACATGCTGAGCCGTTTACCCTGGGAGAAAGGAGTTAAATTCTGACAAATGGAAAGGACCTATAGAGACAGCCCAGCCTCATGCCTGGCCTCTCTGACCTCCCTTAAATCTCCCTTTATGCCCAGCTGAGCCCATTGATGCCTCCTCTGGACCCCTGGCACACACCTGCCATGACCCAGCTATGCATGGCATTTCTCCTCCCTTCTCAGCAGGGGCCCAGTTTGAGGCCTCGGTATTTTCACTGGGGAAATGAATGGTAAGAAATTTGAGTGTTTTGGGGTGAGCAGCTCAGCCCAAAGCCCAGAGCTAGGGAAGGGTCCACTCTGGGAGGAAGAGGACCGTGGCTGGTAGGCCAGAAGGACTGTGTGTCCCAGCAGGGGGCAGCCCAGGTGTTCAGCATGAGCTCTAGGTGAACTGGCCATGGCTTCTAGTTCCACCAGCTCTGTGCCTCCAGCTGAGTAGCCTTGAATAAGTTCCTTCCTCTCTCTGTGCTTTCATGCCTTGGCTTGAGAAGGTCAGGTTTGGACCAGAACTCTGAAGCCCCCAGGCTCTGTGAAAACAGCTTCACTTTCTAGAAAGCCAAAAGCAAGTGACTGCCTCAGGATCCCATGGCAGTGACCATGGCCATGGCCAGGAATGGGCTGGCCCCAGGTGCCTTGCAGGGACAGCCTACCTGTGTTAGGGATCTCCCTTTGGCTCTCCTTTCTCCCCCAGGCAACTCTGGCACAAATTCAGGAGGGGCTGTTGGGCTGCCAGCCCAGAGTTGATGTGAAGGGCAATAGCTGCCCGGCAGGGGTTGGTTCCCACTCTGGCTTCCCATACTCCTGTCAGCTCAGGTAGAGCCTGGGGGTGGCATGGACCGCAGCATCGGCCAGGCCTGCTGTGACAGTTGCCGCGCTCTGAAACCCAAGGGGATCTCCTTCTTTGCCCATGCCTGCATCCTTCCCCCAGCCCTGCCCCCCAGGCTTCCGCTTGCTGAGTTCCAGGCTGAATCTATTAAGTCCTTCATATTAACCAGCAAAGGGGGAAACAGCCCTCTTTCATCTTAACTGGAGTGAATTTGCATTAACACCTGGGGAGTTCTGTTTGCCTTGAGAAAGCACATTGCTATTCTGAGCTGCACACGCTGTGGAGTTAGTCGCAGTATCCTGTTCTTTTATTAATACGGCTTTTCTCTCCTCCCTCCTCCTTTCCCAGGCAAGGGGGAAAGTGACCCGGGATGCCAGGGCTCCCCAAGCTAAGTGGAAAAGTCCCCAGGAGCTCAGAGAAGGGGGAACAGGGAGCAGCTCCCTAGTGGAGCAGGTGTCTGCCCCAGGAAGGCAGGTTTGTGAGGCTCCAGGGACAGCTGGAGCCCAGGGTCCCCTTCCTTGCCCAAGCCCTGCTGTGGCCAATCCATGCTGAGCAAGGGATGGAGAGTCCCATGAGGTAGGGCTCAGAGACACAACCCCACCTTGAGTCCTTGGGCAGAAGAGAGGGGATGGGGATGCCAGAGGGGCCAGGAGCTCAGGGATGGTGTTACAGGACTGCTTGACTCACTGGCTGCTCCGTGTTTACCCCCAAGGAGGCTTGGCCACAGGGAGGCTTAGCCACCCTCATGTTCTCCCCGGGCAGAGCCCATCAATGCAAGTTGGGAAAATGCTGAGTGTGGGTGTGTGTGTGTTGGGCAAACCTTGGTTTCAGGACTCAGACCTGGATATGCAGATTCTAATAGCAAAGTTGAGGCAAGGGATATAACTGCTGCCTCTGGGGGTGGGCTGCCTCTTGCCTCCAACCCTTCAAGAGGGTCTTCCAGGTGCTGACCTGGAGTGAATAAGAGACCCCTCTCTCTCCCTCCAGCCCCCAGGTGAGGAAAGAGTTCCGGTCACAGGTGAGCAGAGAAAAGCAACACCCTAGACTGCCCCTCCTGACAATCATGATCACAAGACAGAGAAGGGGAGGAAGATGCAGGACAGATAGGAGGGGAGCAGGATGGAGAAGGGGCCCGGCAAGCCCCCAGCACTGCTCAGACATACTCGCACCCCTCTCCCCAGCAACAGAGTCAGAGCAGAATGACCACAGGGCTGTCATGGGGGCTACAGATCACAAAGAGCAGGGCTTAGGCTGGTGCCTGCTGCTGCAGTTTATTAAATGTGGCCTGCCGTGCACGCTTATTGCTATTTACTATTATATTAGCTTGTCTTGAATCAGTTCGAGGTGGAGAGGTCTATGGGCTGAGAGAGACTCCCACTCAGTTCTGCCTCCATTTGTGGACCTTGGGCTGCTGCGCCCCTCTCTGGACCTCCCTGAATTGCCCCCTTGGGAAAGGGGCAGATGCAGCTTTTAGGCAGAACCTTCCCAGCCCTGGGGCTTGGGCCTTTGTGGGTTGACAGCAGGAAAGAGCCTGGTGGTTGCAAATGTCCGCAGGTGAGTACCAGAGTTTTAGCTGGCCAGGTGCAACCCCTCCTTGAGGTGGGCAGAGGGGGCAGCCTGCCCACCCCCACCCGCCCCTGGGTTCCTGCCAGGTGCTATGGCAGCTTTCTCCAGTGACATTTACCAGCTGGGAAGCAGCCACCCAGACGTGAAATCAATGTGGCCCAGGGCTAGCCCACTTCATTAGAGCCGGCTCAGCTCCACTGGGTAGGCTGCACAGACCAAGCAGAGTTGTCCCCTCTACCAGTCCCCAGCGCTCCCCAGCCATTTGGTCTAGCCCTGCAGCCTACCTCAGGAGACCAGGCCCTGACAAGCCCTGTCCTCAACCCTAGAACTGACCCTGTGTGCATTGGGGTCAGGGCCACAATGTCTTCTGAACCCTTGCTCTGGCCAGGCACTGAGGAAGATGAAAATAGCCCCATCAGTGACCTGGTCTTTCCTTAATCCTCACTGCAGTCCCTTGAGAGGGCCATGGACAATGCACACACCAGGGCCGGGTGAGTGACAGCAGCTCCCACTATGGCCTTACCTGGTGGCATCACCTGTGCTGCTACCATCGTTTCCGTGTGAAACAGAGGAAGAAATTGAGGCTCAGGGAGGCCAAGGACTTCTTGGAGCTGAGTTGGAAGCCCAGCCCCAGGGGGGGACCCAAGGGATGGGCCTGGTGTCCTTCCCTTCACATCACTTGGCTGTGGCCAGTGACACTCTGAGGGGCACAGGAGTGGGAACACACCCAGGCATTCTGGCCTGGGCTGTCCAGGGGAGGGGTTGGATTCTGGGAGGGATGGTCTCAGTCCTGGCCTCCCCCTTCCCCAGCAGGGTGGGAACTGGGAATGTGGGATTGGGCTCTCTGGTAAGAAGGAAAGAGCACAGACCCTAGGTGCAGCCGCAGAGGGACCCCAGCCAAATCACTTCACCTTTGACCTCCAGTTTGCTCAGCTGGAAAAGAAGGTCACTGATGCCTGCCTTTTCCCCTCTCCCAGTCCTCAGTGCCCCTCAGCCAGTTGGGACCCCAACCAAGTCACTTCACCTTTGAGCTCCAGTTTGCTCAGCTGGAAAACAGGGTCACTGATGCCTGCCTTAGATGAGTAAACGAGATAATGCACTTAAAGTGCTTGCACAGCACCTGGCACAGAGCAAACGCCCATAACGCCAGGGAGCTCGCACCACCAGGAAGGATGACATCCCACAACACTGCCATTTGCCTGTCAAGCCTGTGCAGATGCAAAGCTCAGGCATGATCCACCTGTAACTTTCAGAGTGCCCAGGCAAGTGGCCTCAGCACAGAGCCTAGCACATAGTAGGTACTCTCTACACATCTGGGAGTGAATGAATGAGTGTCCGTTTGCCCGTCTATGGAATAAGCATCTCAGTGTCTAAGGATCTTAGCTCACTCATTAGGCCATACTATAATTCAGGTGAAATGACAGCCTGGAAAGGGCTTGTTTTTATAATTAAAATGCTGAGGAGGAGGAGGAGGGAGAGAAGCTGTGACTTCCCAGCAAATGGGTGTGGGGGGCTGGGAGAGAGTCCGGTGTGTGATGGCCCCTCCCTCCCCAGCCAGCTGGTCAGGCCAGCTGAGCTGTAATCACCGTGAGGCCTGGTCATCACTCAACCACCCCCTCCCACAGCATCTGTGGGCAGGAAGAGCATCCATCAAAGTCTCCTTCTCCTGATGGCCCAGACAATTAGACAGACCTGTCTGAATCTAAGGACCTACCATTTGAAGCCACTGTTTCCTCTTTCTGCCAGTGAGGAGCAGGAGCCAGGCAGTGAAACATCCTCCGAGCCAGCCCACCCTCTGCACCCATCTGCACGCCAAGCACAGCATCCATCTCTACAAACCCTCCTCTCCTTGATCCTCACTTTACAGCTGAGAAAATGGGCTCCCAGAACCCAGAAACTCACCCAGGGTTACTCAAGTGAGTCCCAGAGTTGTCCCTCAATTGCTCTAGGGTTGGTATGGGCCCAGAGTCCCCACTTCTAGCCTTTGAAGCCCTCTCCAGTCCTCAGTTTCCCTGGTGCACCAGAGAGCAGAAGCTTTCTAGAGATTGTACACTGAGGAGTCTGCTCACTACCTCCCGGAGTCCTGGGGACAGCATGATGGATGAGGGCCCCATAGTGGGGGGTAGGTGTGACACGCCCACATGCCCGCTGGCTCACATACCCGCTGACCAACTGTTGGGTAATGGATCTTTTCCTTTTCTCCCCTCCCCAGGGGCTTGGCTCCATCTGGTCAGGCGCAGTGCCAGGCTGATGGATGGACCACTTGCCAGGCCACCCTGAAGGTCAGTAGGGCAAGTCAGTGGCCGCTCATTCAGTCATTCAACAAACATGCATTTACCCAGGGCCTATTATGCACTAGAACACAGCAGTGAGCAAAACAGACTAGGAAACCAGCCACCACCTTCTGCATAATAAATGTGGTTCACAGGGCAAATAAGGGCAGCAGTGGGAACCAAAGGAGGTTTCTGAGTAGATGCTGGGGATCAAGGTCTGCGTTAGGCAGAGGGGCAGCATCTACAAGGGCCTAGAAGTGAGAAAGGGTAAGGCATGTCCACACAGTGGTGACAGGTTCAGGGTGGGGAGCATAGGATAGGACCAGGAATCAAGGAAGGCTGGGGAGTGCGGCGAGACTAGTTTGGACTCATCCCAGGGTGAGAAGGAGCCAGGACAGGTTGGCACTTCCAAAATCCCCTGCTGCTGCCCAGGGGAGGGAGGCCAGCCCAGGGTCTGCAGAAATTCAGGGGCTGATGACAGATAGCCTCAAAGAGCCAGGGAAGAAGAGAATGAGAGCCTGGAGCTGACAGTGGTCAGTCCCAGATGCCGGGAGGGTGTTAGTGTTGGCTTCTTAAAGATTAAGAAACTGAGGCTCACAGGTGGGGAAGGACTTGTTCAAGGCCGTTCAGGGTGGGAGAGGCAGAGCTGGGCTAAAGATGGTGTTCTGTGAGAGCTCATGGGCCCTTAGACCCCAGCATCCAGACGCTCTGCCTCCCAACCTGGACAGTCTCAGGAGTCTGCAGACACCTCCCACCAGCACCACTACCCCCTCATTCAGGGAGGCAGCTGTCCCCTTTGCACTGCCATGACAGGAGCCAGGTAAGAAATATCACATCATTAAAATGACAAATCCTTTCACTAACTGAACTGGAAGGCCTGCCTCCCTGCCTTGGATTCCTCCAAACCCCCTCCTACCCTCTACCCTAGGCACCTCCCTCCTCCCAGACTGGCAGGTGGGCAGGAGAGCCTCTGCAGAGTATGGCCTGGCATGGCTGAGACCACTGCCTCATCCCTGAGGTGACCTTGGGTCTCCAGCCCTGTGCTTCATGGACATGGCATCTTGGGCCTCAATAGCACTTCCCAGCAGGAACCCAGGAGGAGTAGGGGCTCCATTCTACAGGTGAGAAAACTGAGGCTTGGAGAGGAGACTCTCCAGATGAGGTGCCCTCCTCTGCAAATGTCCTGGCCATTGGTTCCAAGTGGGAGCTACCCCAAGGGTCCCTAGAGGCCCTGTCATCACTGCAATTTCACAGCCCATGCCCTGTCTGCCCAGAAGAACAAGTTCAAACAAGACTCATATCCCAGAATACTGCTCCAGCTGTAATCTACTGCAGAGCTGTTTTGGGGGACACTGTGCCTCCCACTTTGGTGGGACATTTGCCAGTCTGAGCCCCACTTTGTGAGGACAAGGCAGAGGCCATTCTCCTGAATTTGTCGGCACTAACCCAGGGCCTTACGCAGGCTACTGCCTTCAGTTTTCCCATATGACCATGGGGGGCTGCCCCTGTTCCTTTTGACTGAGGCTGAATTTGTGCAGGGTCTGTTGGGTGCTAAGGGAACACGTGTCTCACACGTGCATGCACACATGTGCAACGTTTGTGCATGTGCATCTGCCCTGACTGGAAACCTTTTCTGTCCTAGAGCCAGATCCTTGGGGCCCAGATGTCAAACCCCTGAGTGTACACATCTACCTGGGACCTAGTGACTGCAAGCACATGTGTACAACAACCAGCCACAGAAGCACACTTCTGCATGGACAGGCCCACGCCCACCCAGACCTGTCCATGCACATCCGTTTCACATGCCCACAGCCACTGGGAGCCACATGGGGTCCAGGTTCCTCTGGGGAGCAGGACAGGTGAGCAGACAGCAGAAGATGCTGCTCAGCTCCCCTGGCAGACCTGGTTCCCAGAATGACCCCACCACTTCCCCATCCCTCCTCCAGCCCCAGCTAGCAAGGACACACCGTCTGTCCGCCTAATGTCCTGGTCTCCTTGGACGCAGACAGAGCCCACAGAGGTGTCTGGCGCATCCTGCCTTGGCCGCAGCAGCTGCAATGGCCCCCCCAGTCCCCTTCCCTGTGCCCTGGTGCTGTCCTGCCTGTCCTTCCCCACCTGCTGGGCAGCCAAGACAGCCCATGTGGCATCCTCCTATTCTCATGGTAGGGAGGGAGCATCTTGCAGGAGTCACTATGAGGGGGTCTCCCAAGCCCTCCCACTGACCTTGGGCAGGTCTTTCCTCTGTCAAGACCTCAGTTTTTCCATCTGGACTATGGGAAGGGGGCTGAACTAGAAACTTTCCAAGGTCCTGTCCAAGTCTGGCTGTTCTCCCCAAAGGCTAAGAGAAGAAGGTGGATATCTCCATCTGGGGTGGGGTGAACTGGTTTTAGGGACAGATGTATCAGGGCTGGTGCACCCCAAATCTGGGGTTGGTACTTCCAGGATATCTTTTGGTTGATTCTCCTACCTCCCATTGGGTGCTTCATCACCATTTTGCAGATGATGAAACTGAGGCTAGGAGAGATAACTGCACAGGGCCAAGAGCCCCCAGATCTCTGCACTCTCCCCCACAAAGGGCCAGAGCTTGGGAGCCATGCCCAGGACAGCTCTGAACTTGCTGTCCTGCACTCGGTTAGGGAGATGACATTCCGGGAATGGCTCTCTCCAGAGCCAGGTTCCTCCCCACCCCCTGCTTGAGGCTCCTGGCTCTGAGTCTGCCCCAGTACTGCCCATCCATCAGCTGTCACTTCCTGGCAGGCCTAGTAGACCGTACATCACCTGGCCTCATGGAGGCAACCAGGCCAGGCAGGTGGGCAGGGTGTTGCTGGGCTAGGATGTGATCCACCCCTGTAGCAATGGTGGGATCTCAGGCACTGTTTCCTGCCTGTGAACAAGGTCTTCTTGGGGTTACCTCTCCAAGGTATCAGTGGAGCATGAAGGGGCAGTTGGAGGCCACAGGATGATCTTGCCAAGAGGGAGTGTAGGTCAGAAGGACAGGTCTGAGGCAGTGTGGCTCTGTGGCATTTGGCAGGAGGACAAAGATTTTTATCTTCCCACCCCCACCTTGCTAAGTAATCTGCTGATAGGGGTTCTTGGGGTGACATTTCCTGGCTGAGCTGCTGCTGGGGTTGGGGGAGATGGGCAGCCACAGGGAAAGGGTCCACGGTGTCAGTCACTCCTCCATCTCCTCCCTTCTATGACTTGTCCCTACCTCCTAGGGCCACTCCAGTTCTCCATCCATCCAACAACTATGTATAAGCACCTCCT
Organism: Galagoides demidoff; assembly: GCA_963574575.1. Lineage (NCBI taxonomy): Eukaryota > Metazoa > Chordata > Mammalia > Primates > Galagidae > Galagoides > Galagoides demidoff. Next base: position 19,099 of record CAUYQV010081400.1, read on the forward strand.
GTGTGTCACAGCACCAGGAATGCAGCACTGAACAAAACCCAGCACCAGGCAAGAAAGGCCAGTCTTCAGCTCGTCACCTTGTGGCAAATGCAAACCAGGACAAGAAAGCAGGCAAGGGGAGAAAAGGCACGCTATTTAAAAAACTGTTTTGGTTCGGTGCCTGTGGCTCAAGTGGTTAAGGTGCCAGCCATGTACACCCAAGGTGGCAGGTTTGAATCCAGCCCGGGCCTGCCAAACAACACTGATGGCTGCAACCAAAAAAAAAAAA
>CAUYQV010081401.1:0-11981 GCA_963574575.1 Galagoides demidoff
AAGGGTCAAGAAGCCATTAACTAGGCTCAGCGCCTGTGGCTCAAGTGGCTAAGGTGCCAGCCACATACACCTAAGGTGGCAGGTTCGAATCCAGCCCGGGCCTGCCAAAAACAACAATGACGGCTGCAACCAAAAAATAGCCGGGCGTTGTGGCGGGCGCCTGTGGTCCCAGCTACTTGGGAGGCTGAGGCAGTAGACTCGCTTGAGCCCAGGGGTTAGAGGTTGCTGTGAGCTGTGATGTCACAACACTCTACCCAGGGGGATAGCTTGAGGCTCTGTCTCAAAAAAAAAAAAAAAGAAGCCATTAACTAAGTCAAAAGACACAGCTGATCTCAAATAGAACAGGAGGGAAGGTTTTTCCTGGGCAGTATCTTTCTCATATGCATAGACTTGGGGAAAGTCAGCCTGAGGGGCAGCTGGATATTTGAAATTGATGGTGCCTGACAGGGGCTCCTGCATTTGACTCACACAGGGTGAAGGAAGGCCTGAGGGTCAGTGACACCAAAGTAAACACAGGTAGAAGGGCTTGTTGTTCCAACCAAAGGTATCTGAGCAAGACATAGCCTGAGTCCAGGGAGCATCAGACTGAAAAACTTCCTCTGGATCTCACTTGACTCCCATGAAACCATACGCCTCTTCCTCCTTTGCAAAAAGCAAATCACATCCTCCTATCTCCAAATCCTGCCATGTGCTATTTCCACACAATGCCCCCGCCCTGCTCCTCTCACCCAAGCACATCCTTCTCAGAATTCTGCTTAAAGCAAATCTCCAGAAGGTTTGGTCCTAGCACTAGAGCATGGCTTCTCAGCCCTGAGCACCACTGACATTTTGGGCAAGATATTCTCGGGTGTGGGGGTGTCCTATATATTGGAGTATTGGAGGATATTTAGCATCCCTGGCCTCCACCCACAAAATCACCCCGATTTGTGAACAAGTGCACTAGAGAGATAGTTCTCAATCCTGGCTGCACAGCAGAAACACCCGAGGACCCATGCCAGGGCCCTCCCCCATGTTAACAGCATCAGTCAGGGGAAGAAGCGCTGAATGGAGGTCTTCTCTGAACATTTTAGACCTCCCTGTCAGTCTAGGATTTCACAAGTAAGCAAGAATGTCTGTCATTTATATGCCCGGGTGTTCTGATGTGTCGGTTGGTTTCTCCATTAAGGCAAAGCCCACCAGAAGCAGAAACCATATCTTCCTCTCCTGTCTCCACAAAGCTCCATGCAGTGCTTCTTATTTTATGCTAATCAAAAAAGTTGCCCCTCCATCTCAATTCCAGGTAAAGAATCCACCTCACCCAAATTCAACAGCACAGGACAAGGAAGAATTCACAGAGTTTGGACAGGACAGAGATGGGGATCTTCGAGAACCCAGCTGCCTGACGGTGATCACAGGGTCCAACCTGGGAATAAGACCCTTCTGCTGTCCCCTGGGGTGGGGGAAGGCTTGCTGAGTGGCCAACTGCCAGCCTAAGTATAGTCATGCTTACTGAGCCCACCCTCCTCCTGGCCAGAGCAGAGGACATGAGCCTGAAGCAGCAGGAGCAGACTGAAGCCTACCAGGTCTGACGCTGCTTTGGGACAGGGACCTGGGAAGAGATGGACACAGGCCCAGATCAGCTCCTTTCTGAGCCCAGTTTCTGGGCTGGGAACTCTCCCCACACTTCCCTCAAGGATCCCCAGGAACATCGGGCCACCTGGCTGAGAGAGGCCAGCCCACTGTCAGCAGATGCAGTGGTTTCTGTCTCCTGCTCCCCTCCTCCCCATACCTGAGGCTGCTCCTCCCACACTCACTGCCAACCTGCTCACCAACTCCTCAGAAGAGACTGAAGAGGAATGCGGTGTCAGAAAAAATACTGGGGGCTGGGCACGGTGGCTCACAGCTGTAATGGTAACACTCTAGGAGGCCGAGGTGGGTGGACTGCTTGAACTCAGGAGTTCAAGACTTGCCTGAGCAAGAGCAAGACCCTGCCTCTATTAAAAATAGAAAAACAAAACCTAGCCGGGCATTGTGGCATGAACCTGTAATCCCAGCTACTCCAAAGGCTAAGGCAGGAAGCTTGCTTGAGCCCAAGAGTTTGAGGTTGCTGTGAATTACAATGATGCCATGGCACTCTACCCAGGGCGACAGAGTAAGACTCGGTCTCAAAAAAGAAATAAAAAGAAAGGAAAGGAAGAAAGAAACATACAGGTACTACCCCTATCTTCCCTAGGAAGTAGAAGTGCAATCCCCATTCACTCATTTGTTAACAGATACACAGAGAATGCCCTGGAGAGCAGACACTGCAGCTTAAAGACAAAATGTTGGGAAGGAATCAGGGACCAAGCTCCTATAAAGACAGCAAAAGCTGTTCAAGCACCCACAATCACTAAGATGCACTGGCTAATATGTATGAATACAAATTACCAATGTGGGTAACCTTACATTTAATGAATGGTTTAGCGTTTTCTTTGAGATTTGACATATTTGATATTCTTTCATTTGCCAACAGAGAGAGCAATCCTTAAAGACCTGCATCAGGTGGCCCTGGCCAGCCCTGCAGTCTAGGGTATGTGAGGCTTTCCATTCTGAAGTGGCCAGCCTGACAGCGATTTTTCTTTTTCCAAGCTTCCCTCACCTCAATTACATGCACACACACTTCTGTTGCCTGGAGACTGGACACATTCCTGGTGCTTACTCTTCTCTTCTTTTCATTCTCCAGAAGCGGGAGCTTTGGAAACTGGGGCCTCCAGGAAATATGCCCGAGGCCAGAGCAAAGGGGGAAGCAAGAGTGGCATTTCCTCACAGGCAGGCCCCCACCATCCCCACTGCCCTCCCTTTCCCAGCAAGGTTTGCAAAGCCCCAGCAGGCAAGGCTCCCGCAGGGAACAAGGCCCCCTTTGAAAGCCTGTGTTTACTGGCTGCAGCCAGGGGTTGCCATGGCCACGGCCCACCTTGGCCTGGAGCAGCCTCAGCCTCCCAGACACCCCAGCCCAACTCCATCCTAGGGACCTTATTGGCACCCCTCTCCTGGGCCCCACAGTTGCTGGGAGCACTGATATTCAAGTCCTTCGGGTGGAAAACATAACTCTGGAGAGGTCTGAAAGAAGATTAAGGCTCCCTCCAGAGCTTCTGAGAGAAAGACGGACAACCTGAGTAGCCTTGATGGGACAGGAGATGCAGGCCAGGTCCACACCCGCCCGCCTGGGTGCTGCCCTGCCTCCTGGGCCAGCTGCTAATGGTAATGACTTATTTATGTAATTCATTATCTCTGTGTCCTGGAGCCAGCCAGCATCAGGCAGAGATCTCAGCCACTGTAGGAGGAAAGGAAGGGACTCTCCGCCTGACCTGAACCTGGCAGGCCCCAGGGCTGCGGGAAACCACAGGGGCCTCGTGACCCAAGGACAAGAGGCTGCCTGCCATCTGAGGATGAGGACAAGGCCTTTGGGGGCTCTGAGGGGTCCTGAGTACCCAGCCTAACCAGGGGACGTCAGCCCTCCCTGGCTCCACATTCCTCCTTTGGCCCTCCCCCTAGGAGTTGCCAGAGGGAGCAGAAGCTCTAAATAATTCAGCCCTCAAATTGCTCTGTGGTCAGAAGGGCTTCTTCATTTATTTTTTAACTCTCCAGGCTCCAGGGATTCACAACAGGAGGCACTCTCATCTCAACCCCAAGCCCTGGTTTCAGACCCGTGGGTCTCAAGCCCTTGGCCCAGAAAGGAAGGGAAGGAGATGCTAAACTTCTGGGTTCTGCAGAGTCATTCCTAAGGTCCAACGACTCGACTCATGGGTCCCCAGCGTGAACATGACTAGGACACAGATGGAGCGGTGGGAGGACAGGTTGCAGCGCTGGGTTTGTCTCCACAGCACACCTGCCTCTGTCAGCAGCCTCTTCTCCACGACCCCTCCAACTTCCCATCCTCTCTCAGGGCTTCTTCCTGCACCCCACCTCACACACACACACACCCACAGCCCTCCGTGTTCATTCTGAGTCTTACAGGGCCTGGGCACTGCGCATCACTGAGCCTGGGCCCGGGTCGCTGGAATTGGGCTGGCCTTGGCACTCATCTCATGTAACCCTCGCAATAACCAAATACATTAGGTACCATGAATGCCATCATTTCACAAACGAGGAAACCAAGACTCAGGGAGGTTGGGAAATCCGCCCAGGACGCATAGCTAGCAAGGGAAGAACAAAGGTTCAAAGCCAGCTGTCTAATTCCAGACTCCAAGCCTCACCCCCTCCTTGTCCTATACGGACACAGACTGCACACACAGAACCTTCAAGCACCGGAACTGACAGGTCCCAGAGAGGTGAGGTGACTTGATCACAGGCACACACACAGGCGGGGCAGTCTGGGCACAGGGGCCAAAGTGTAATATCAGGGCTAACATCCTCTCTCATCAGGTTCAACTGCAGAAGCGTCTGTATTTACACAAGTGAGAGATAATTCAGTTTACTCTTTGACCATGCTATGGTCTAACGACCTATAAATGTAGCTTCAGCCCTAACCATGCCCTGTGCTAGCGCCGATCACTCCTTCCCAACCCCCCTCTGTGACCTTCCCACAAACAGCCCCCCTCCCTCCACCAAGACTTTGTAATTATCTCTCACCATGTTTTCTTTTCTTTTTTTTTTTTTTTATCGATAAGGAGAATCTCATCTCTCCCTCAATGTTGTAATTCTGCCCATGCCCCTTTAGGGCAGTGCAATTTCTAAGATTCCTAGAATCTTAGAGATCCCACACCACCATGGCAGCTCACATTTGTGCAACAGCCTACAGTTCTCGAAGCTTTCTTACAGATGTCATGCAATGAACTCAGCCACCCTTAAACCAGGCAAGCATGGGCACCTCACTGCCTCACTCCCATTCACAGAGGAGGCCCCCCAACACCATGGTAGTACCATATGGCACTACATCCTCCCATATAGTACTATATGGTACTCATCCCCCGCTGATTGGACGGTGGTGGACAGCTGACTCATTAGCCGATCAGAGTCTCTCCCCCAGGACTTCAAATCAAAGTTCAGATACTACTCAGTCTCTGATGTTACTGGAGAGAGCACAGGTATATTTGGGAGCTGAGGGCCGTAACATCTTGCCCACAGTCACAGAAGCAGCAGCACCCCGCAGGTGCTCTGAGCAGGAACGCTGAGAGCAGCTGAGTCAGTTCTAGGCACTGGGAGGCCAGAGCTGTACTTCCTGCTCTTGATTCTTCTATTCCCCAGTGGCTTCAAATAGCTCAAGCTGGTTTCTGTTACTTGCAATCATAAGGGTCTGAACTGAGAGACGGGCTGGTATTACTACCCTCCTGTACAGATGAGGGAAAAGGCTCCAGAGGCGAAGTGACTAAATGAATGTCACACGGCCAATGAGTAATAAAGGGGCCGTTAAAAACCCTGCCATGTGCATCTCATGCCTGCTTCTCTGGATTAAAGGAATTGTTAGGTGTTCCCTCATTTTTAGTGTTAAAAAAAAAAGTGACACGGTAAGTGATTCAGCCAGAGGCACTCCAGTGGGCTAAAGCTGAGGACAAGAAATACAAAATCTTCTCCTCTGGAACTGCAAAGACAGCCCTTTGCTCTCCTACATTCCCAGCATCCCTTACAGTGAGGTCAGTGCCATGTGACTAGTTCTGGCCAAGAAAAGTGAGTGGAAGTAACAGGTGTAAGTTCCCCGCTAAGGCGCTCAGAGCCAGGGTGCTGCCTCCATCTCTTTCTTCCCCTCCAGCAGTAACTTTGAAGTCCCCATCTGCAGATGATGTGGCTACAGACAGCACAGTATTGCCTAACCCCTAACCCACACAGATTTTCCATGAGCAAAAAATAAATGTAAATTGTGCCAAGCCACTGGGATAACAGAGCGTGATTATTCCTACAGCACAGTCCAGCCTATCCTGACTAAAGCACAAAAATTATTCAACCTGGGCCCCTCAGCATATTTCTCTGGCCTGCAGGATGCTGTATTCATTTGTTGAACACCCATCTCTTTAATAACTATCTCTGGAGCAGGCTGGGCACAGGGGCTCATGCCTGTAATCCTAGCACACTGGGAGGCCTAAGTGGGTGGATTGCCTGAGCTCAGGAGTTCTAGACCAGCCTGAGCAAGAGTGAGACCCTGTCTCTAAAAATAGCCCAGCATTGTGGTGGATGCCAGGAGTCCCAGCTACTAGGGAGGCTGAGGCAAGAGAATCACTTGAGCCCAGGAGTTTGAGGTTGCTGTGAGCTACGGAGGGTGACAAAGTGAGAGTCTGTCTCCAAAGAAAAAAATAAAGTATTTCTGGAGCACCAATGCCAAATGTTGTAACAGATATAGCCAAAGAGCACAGTAATTAAAAAAAAAAATAGCTATTCTTATGAAGTACCCTATCTGGTGGTAACCCACACGCCCCACTTAGGACTAAAAGCAACAGTTTTCCAGGTGCAAAAGCAGAGCTCCCATACAGCTCCTGGCTAATCTCAACCCTGAGAAGAGCTAAGCCTCCAAGAGGCAAAGACAGCTTGTCTCAGCGACTCCAGGAGGGTGGCAGCCAAGAGTGAGTTCACACCAGGCTTTCACACCCTGGGCTTTACCAGCTCCACTCCTGCCAACCTCATGGCTGCAGACTAGTGCTTCCTGTGCCCTGGGCACAGCACAGAGGGGAGAAGGCATCAAGGCGGAGGAGTCATCAAGAGAGCAGGTGGCTGGCAGAAAATAGGAACAGCAAAGAGACAGCTCATCTTCCTCCCCATCTTCTGCAGCAGAAGTAGCTCCTCTGGGAATCATCTGCCTGCTCAAATTTAACTGGAAGAGTCCCCAAAGACTGAGCTTTTCTCCCCCCACCCCACATAACTGAGGACTGAGCAGAGAAATCATCACTCTGTCAGGAACTAGTGTCTGGCTATAGTCTCCTTTCTTTATGCCAAAAGCTAGATGAGAAATCAGGCAGGCAGGGTTGCCATAGACAGTTACACAGGCTGTCCACTGCACGAGGTGCTCATCTAAGGGGGTAACAGGGGCTGGAATCCAGCCTATCCTCTGCTTTTCAAGTTGTGTACCCTAGAGGAGGGGCGCTTTCTTCTAATTCACCCAGAGGTGTCTGCTGTACACCACGAAAGCACTGGCTTCTCCATTAAGACTGAAGAAACTTAGTGATGGATACCTGGGAATTTACTGTACTAGTCTCTTGGCATTTGTAGATGTTTGGAATTTTTCCACAAAAAAAGGTTAAAATAAAAACCAAATCAACACTAACAGTACTTACTAACAGTAAGTGGGTGTGCTACTTGGACAAGTTACTTAACCCTTAGCCTCAGTTCCCACATCCAAAAGGACATCATCCCTAGCTCACAGGGTTGCTATAAGGTCTAAATTAAATTACATAAGTAGAATGCTTGACACAAAGTCCTCTCACAACAGCAGCTGCTAATGGGACACAAGGCAAATGGGGACAGAGGGACATTACCCAGAAAAGCAAGAGTTTCGGAAAATGTGTGACGAGAAGCCAGAGCCTGAAAATATGACCATCCTACTAATGTTCCTGACTTGCGTGTGGGGAGCAGGGCTGGTCTGAGGGTGTTCTCATACAACCCCTCCCTCCTTGGCAGCCTTCACATTCCCCCTAGATGCCCCGGCCTCAGCTCAGAATGCAAATTAAGGTCAATGATCCACAGAAAGTTCACGAAGAGTGTTTCAGGAAAGGATGTGGCCGGGCACGGTGGCTCATGCATGTAATCCCAGCACTCTAAGAGGCCTAGGTGGTTGGATTGCCTGAGCTCAGGAGTTCGAGGCCAGCCTGAGCAAGAAGACCCCATCTCTAAAAATAGTCAGGCACTGTGGTGGGTACCCGTAGTCCCAGCTATTGGGAGGCTGAAGTCCCAGCATCTGTAGTCCCAGCTACTAGAGAGGCTGAGGCAAGAGAATCGCTTGAGTCCCAAAGTTGAGGTTGCTGTGAGCTAGGATGCATGGTGCTCTACCAAGGGTGATAAAGTGAGACTCTTTCTCAAGAAAAAAAAAAGGAAAGGAGGTGCTTCCCAGCATCCAGGTAAACTCAGAGAAGTCCAGGCAACTGGGAGCACTCACCCATAAGACTCATAGCTAGCATCCTCAGAGAGAACAGGACAGGACTTCCCCAAAGATGTCACAGCTCAGCTGTTAGCTCAGAGAGGGCTCCTGCCACCTTTGTGGGGTGTGAGTAGCCACTTACATCTCTGGAGGTCAAAAGCTATTTTTGAATTGCCTCATTTTACAGAATAGAATTTTTATGTTCGTCTTCAAAATGATCACCATTGTATGTGAGTTTCATCAGTAGTCTATTTTTAATAACTTACACCCCCTATTCACTTCAAGGCCTTAGGTCCCAGAGCCTCACCAGGTTGAGAGAGCTAAGGGTGACAGTGACAGGAAGCTGGGAGCCCTCCCCAACCCCCTGGAGGACCCTGTCTCTTGGCATGAAGCACGGAGGCCCTGGGTATTAGCCTGGGGCCTGCCCTCAGAGACCAACACAGACAGCTTCTGGCTTTGGTCAAATGTCATCTTACGCACTTTGTTCTTTCTTTTTTCTTTTCCAGAATGAAAGCTAATAGGATGATTCATTTCCTTATTGAATCAACTCGTAAGAGAAAGGGAAGTCGCCCAAATCCCATCCCTCTCTCTTTGGAACAGCGGCCCCTCCACAGCTCATCCTCCATATGCATCTAATAGAAATGCCAGCACAAGGAAAAAATTCCACAGAAACCCCACCCTTCACCTCTCCTTTCATGTCTCAGGAATGCACTACCGGGCAGTTTTCTAAGTTTCTAAGGCTGCCACAGCAGAGAGCTGAGTTGGGGTTTAAAGGGTTCCAGATAAAATGTGACAGAAGGGGAGCGAGACATGTGGCTCTTGAATCCACAGATGTGCAGCCCTCACAGCAGCAGATAGTAAGAAATCTACCCAGAAAACGTCCTTCGCTGCCCCTGCCAGATCTCCTCAGCTCTGTCCCAAACTTAGAAACAGCTGCTTCCCCATAACTCCAAAAAAAGCTCTCATATGCTCTGCTCCTCATTCTTTCCAACACTGAGATCGTACACTTAATCTACCTCTGGGCTCAGTTTATCCCTCCCTCAGCCTGTCAAATAAGAAGAGAACAGGAATCCCCAGGCTACAGCGTTACAACAGCACTCCTGTAAACACATCTCAAGACTCAGCTGCCTGGCTTTTGAGCTCAGATCCCGCCTCCCCAACTAACTACCAGCCTGACCTTATGCAAGTTAACGTAACCTCTCGGTGCCCCAGTCTCTTTCTGTATAAAGTGGTGACAACACTATCTCATATAGGGTCAATTAAATAAATTAATAGTCCTAAAATGCTTAGAAAGCTTGGCGGCATGCAGTGAGCAGGCAATCAGCGTCAGCTATTGGATTATTATTCCCAGCTCTACATAACAAATGTGTTCAACAGCCATTTGTTATGTAGGGTATAAGTAATACATTAGCCTCAAGAAAAGTACAAATAAGGAAGGTAAGTGACCTGCTCAGAAGGACACAGCCCCACACATGGCAGGACTGAGATTGGAACTCTGGCCATAGACTCTATTTGCACACGCACCAATTACGTACTTTACCACGCTCCCTCTTTCAGTCATGGAAATTTGAGAAGTCCCATGGAATCTGCATCAGAAACAGATTCCAATTCTGTAACCTCTAGAGAGTGGCAGGATGGCAAAGGAGTGCTGCAGGACTCACCAAGAAAATGCAATTTCCATTCACTTTACTATTCCAAGAAAACACACCAAAGCCACCTCAGGGAAAGGGTGCTGCCAAGGACCACTCAAGGCCAGGGCTCACACTGACCTCAACAATGTTTCAGATAAAAAAGTCTCCCCAGGGGAGGCTCCTAGGCTGTCAGCAGTTTGCAAAAGGTCAGGGCGAATCATTTGGGAATGTATTTATGTAGGCATAGCCTAAGACATGTGGACTTCTGCCAAGCCCATATATATATTTTTAAATATCTGCACTGTCTTCACCCTTGATAAATAAAAGCCAGCCTACAGAAATATTTCCATTACACCCCAAAGCCCACTTTGCCACCACAACTCATTGAAATGGATGTTTCCATTTGAGAAGAATTCCTCAACAAAAACATCTAAAAACACCCCAACCCTTCCGGTGGAAGCAACTGATCTGGCATTTAGGAAACCTCCAAATACTAGTAAATGATATCGGTGGCAATTAATTATTTGGTAAACCTATGCCCTCGTGCCTAAAGTCTAATAAGTTGCTGAAGCCCATTTCTTCCAGCTCTATTGCGAACATTCACGAGAAGATTTCTGCACATTTTTTCATATTTTAAGACTGTGATGAAATCATCTTAGAGCCATGCTGAAAAGAACTAAGAATAAAAAGAATTTACCACCGTAGACCTGGCTGCACCATGGAGCAGCAGAGTGATTTCATGAAATGAAGATACTAATAGTAACAATAATGGCAGCTAACATTTATAGAGGACTTAAAATATGCTAAACACTATTCCAAGGGCTTCATAAGCATTTGGTCCCCACTAGCAACCATTTGGTGATATTATTTGTCTCACTGTATGCATTAGGAAACTAAGACTTGGAGACATTTGAGTAACTTGCCCCAAGAACATAGCAGTGACTCACAGAGGCTACATTCAAACACAGGCGGTGTGACATGGTGTCCTTAACCACATACCATCAGTCTTTTCAAGGTGTTTAATGAGCCAGGACCACAAATTCCTCTAGGAACAGGCTAGGCTGAGTGATCTTCAAAATCCTTTCTGGCTGTAAAATTCAGTGACTCTCGTAGAAATAAAATAAATTTATGGCTTCAAGAAATAAAATGCAACGAGGCCGTCCTACTGCTAATCTGGAAGGAAACTGTGTATGCCTCGCCCAGAACCAGTCGAGGGAGGAACCCACTGATTTTCTGGGGGTAATGATGCCCTGCGAAGCAACCAGACTGGCCCCAAATCACCTCTAGAAAAATGGCACCTTCGCGTTCCTGGAGAAGGCACCAAAATGCAAAAGTCTGCAAGTTCACAACTCTCAGTTCTCAAAATGTAATTTGACTTTTTAAAAAAGGAAGTCAGATTCAAGGAAATGCTGCTAGATACAGTGGCTCACACGTAGTGACTTAGGAGACTGAGGCAAGAGGATTGCTTCAGGCCAAGAGTTCAAGACCAGCCTGTGCAACATAGTGAGAACTTGTCTCTTAAGAAGCAATGAGAATTGACTCGGCGCCCATAGCGCAGTGGTTACCAGCCACATACACCAAGGGTGGCAGGTTCGAACCTGGGCCTGAGCCAACTAAACAAGTGCAACAAAAAAGCAGGGCGTTGTGGCGGGAGCCTGTAGTCCCAGTTACTTGGGAGGCGAAGGCAAGAGAATGACTTAAGCCTAGGAGTTTGAGGTTGCTGTGAGCTGTGATACCACTGCAGTCTACTGAGGGCGACATAGTGAGACTCTGTCTCAAAAAAAAAAAAAAAAAGAAGAAAGAAGAAGGAAGAAGGAGGAGGAGGAGAAGAAGAAGAAATGAGAATTGGAGGTTCAGTGCATCATAGCTCAAGAGAGAGAGAAATCAGCCAGGCATGGTGGTGTGCATCTATGGTCTCAGCTACTCTGGAGGATGTAGAGGAGGATCACTTGAGGCCAGGAGTTTGAGGGTCACCAAACTATGATAACATCACTGCACTACAACCTGGGCAACAGAGTGAGACTCTGTCTCTTTAAAAAAACAAACAAACAAACAAACAAAAAAACCCCACTGCACAGCAGGGTCTAGTAACAAAGATGCCAGCACAAGATACATATGGACCTCATGAATACTTAACACTTTTCTTTCCTCTCAGGTCTATCCAGTCATGGACAATTCACTTTGCACCGGCAGTCTACATTTTTTTGTGTGAGGTTTTTTGTTTTTTTGTTTCTGTTTTGGTTTTGAGAGAGGGTCTCGTTGTTCGTTCTGTCTACCCAGGCTAGAACACAGTGGTGTCATCATAGCCCACAGCAACCTCAAACTCCTGG
>CAUYQV010081402.1:0-15881 GCA_963574575.1 Galagoides demidoff
GGTCCCAGCTACTTGGGAGGTGGAGGCAGGAGACTCGCTTGAGCCCAGGAGTTGGAGGTTGCTATGAGCTGTGATGCCATGGCACTCTACCCAGGGGGATAGCTTGAGGCTCCGTCTCAAAAAAAAAAAAAAGAAAAGAAAAGAAAGAAAATATCAACCTCGCATTGATTCAACACAGCATCAGCCCCATGTGACTGCTCTGAGATGCAAACTCCAGAGTTCCATTAGGGAACTGCCACCTCTGGACACCTGCAGGATGCCCTCCCTGAGGGAAAAGGGCCTTGTAGCTAACAGCTCATCTTGATCTATACCTTCTTCCTTCTCTATACACAAACCAAACATAGAAAAGTGAATGCAAACAGGAAATGCCGTCAGGTTTACGGTGGAAAACAAATGCTTCAAAAACTTGAGAAGTCAAGTTATCTACCAACCTCCCCAAGCCTCAGGTTCCCATGAAAACTAAATGATACCGCATATTCCCTGATTCAGCAAATAATTATCAGTGCCTGCTACGTTCCTGGTACTTATGGGGAATGAGGACACATCTGTAAATAAGACGAAGTTCCTCAGAAACTGATAACGAGCAGATGACCAAGGGGATCTCAAGTAACATTAAGCGCTTTACCAAAAACTAAATGAGGCAGAGGGATCCTCAGATGGGATTCTGGGAAGGTGGCATATGAGCAGCTGTGGGTAGGCCTGCAGGCAGGGCAGTGCTCCACAGAGGGACAGCAAGTACAAAGGATTTGAGGTGGGAGCAAGTTTAGCATGTCCCAGGAACAGAAACAAGGGAGGCCAGCATGGCTGCACAGACAGACAGAAGGTCAGCCACAGGACGTGAAAATGGAGGAAACCAGGGCCGTGCAACCACAGTAAAGAGTCAGAATTTTAGGTGTTATGGGGACATTAAAGAGTTTAAAATGGAAAGGGACTTGGACTTTACATGATCACCCGGGCTGCTACATGAAACAATGGACAATTAGGGACAAGAAAAACCAGGGAAGCCTGTGGGGGAACAAGCTGTGGAGGAGGACCCCAGTGTGTTTGGCTCCCTCAAGGACGAGATGCTCATTGTACTTGAATACAGAGCTGCTGGGGACACAAGCAGATGCCTGGGTCTGGAGCTCAGCAGGGGGGAGGGAGATAAAAACTTGGGAGTCAATGAGCAAAGCTATCACAGGTATCACCGGGGGAGATCGCTCAGGACGAGAATGCAGAAGTCGAGGAACAGACCTCCGTTTGAAGCACACCAACGTCTAGGAGCAGAGCAGAGGACACCAACAATCAGGAGGCAAAAGAAAAACCAGGCAGAGTGAGGAGAAGGAAGTTGCAGAAGAGGGGAGCGCTGTTCTATGGAGGCTGCAAACGGCAGAGACAGAGAAGCAACACTGCACTTGGCAGCAGGGAGGGCGCTGGGGCCGTGAGCAAAGCACCAGGAACACAGCGGGAGACGCTGGGAAGGCTTCGAGGGCTCTCGCATCCCTCTGCTGCCCCTCCATGCAGCAGTCACAGGAATTCGCTGAGCACCCACTGTGTGCCCCACACAGAGTTGCCCACTGTGTGTCAGGCAACTCCGCAGCCCTGGAGAGACAGTGATGAGTGAGAGGGACAGGCACCCTCGGGCAAGCACACCTGCCTGTCAAACCCCAGCAGCTGAGGGGAGTCCGTCCAGAGGACAAGAACCCCTCCCTTCTACAACACCACAGACACAGGTGAGAATGACAGTTTAATGGGAGCATTTTCTTAGAAGACCTCAGAAGCACACAAAGCCCAGGGGCTCTGCTGTGGCATGTCCATCAGTAACACTGTCTCCCTCACCAGGAAACAAGCCGTCCTTTAGCTGACATTTTTTCCTCTTAACTAACCCTTTCAGTCCTATCAGCCTACAAAACCCAACAAAGTTCACACAGAACATTATTTCTGTACCTCACCATTAGTCAAACTAGTCCTAAGGTCTTCCACTGTCTTTTTTCACATTTCCTAAACAAAATGTTGAGCCTTTGTGTCTAAGCCATTTTCAAAATTCCATGCAACAACCAGATGGGAGAAAAGAAAACCAGCAACAGCTGCAGGGCTGGGAGGCGAGTTAAGGAAAGGCCTCTCCCAGGCTGAGCGCAGTGCAGCCCACTGCAGGCTGCCCAGGACCCAGCTGGCTAGACAGAGACCAGCAGGCTCCTGCCCATGACGCACAGCACACGGTCCCTCCACGACTACACGCAGTCATTAGAAACTTCGTTCTTTCTGAGAGACGGTGCAGAACCTCTTCCCTGCAGCAAGCACATGGGGCGAGTGAGGGAACTAAAACCATGGAGCCTGCACCATCACAGAGGCCTCTCCCCAGAGCAGCCCTCGCCCCCCTCGGGGGCACGTCCACCTGGCACATGTGGGCTTCTGCACAGACTACAGGGATCTTACAGCCTTTTCCATCTTTGCACCACAAATGTCAATTATCTGGGTTTGCACCTCCTCACCCCAAACCCTCTCTGCAGTTGCCTGCTATTATTAGAAAGTCAGAGATGTCTTTTTAAATGAACATCTGACACACCTGGCTCCCCCTCTTTCAACGGGAAGAAGTTAACCCATCCAGTCCCTGGCTAAGGCCCCCAAACCCCTTCTTGCCATGTCCTCTCACACACTCTGCACTTGCTGAGAACACAGACGAGAAGGAGCTTCCAGATAGCTCCCAGGACTCACATCACCAGCATGAGGCAAAGTTCAGAATAGATTTGGAAGCTCTTCTCCAGCATCACGGGGTGAGGGTCACAGAGTCAGTATGACATCTGCTCGGCCCGCAATGTCTCCCTGCAGCAGGCCTCTGACGGCGGTGCCCCTGCTACACAAGTCCACACCAGAGCGAGGATTTTCTTATTCTTCATTATTCTGGGACACCAAAATGATTTAACTGTAACACATGTCAAATTGGCTGCCAAACGGACTGGCTTTCGCCAGCCATTCCTAATCACTGAGCAGGCTTGAGAGGGTGACTTAAGCCTGGCATGAGAAACATTTGTGCAGACTGTCAGCCATTGGATCCTGAGCACCCGTCTACATCCCCCCTTCTGAGTCCCCACCCCCAGAGCCACTGCCAACTGCCAACGTGCTCCCCAGCTAGTCTACACAGCCCAGGCAGCTGCCACTCAGCCAGTCAGCAAGTGGCAGGCCGCCAGCACACGGCCTCAGAGTGAAGCCTGCCCGGCACAGCGGCTAAAGGTCGAAGGTCTCTGGGTGTCCTAGCTTCAGATTCGCCTCACTTGCCCTGCCACCGTCCTTCTCCGGCCCTCTGGTAAGCCTTCCCCAGCAGCACTTCACTTGTCCCCATGGCAACAGCATCTGGTTTCAGGGTTAGGACTCATGATGACAGAAATCTCCTAGGCGAGGCTTGTGCCAAGGATGCGCTAGCTAAACACCCGCAGCCCACCACAGAGCCACCACCTCCTTCACAGCCCAGGCCTACAGCACAGTGCCAGCCCGGGGTCAGGGCAACCACGGCACCAAGCTCCAGGGGGACCAGACACAGCCCCCCACCCTGGCACGCTGGCTGGTGTGGGGATGGTCCCCAACCCCAGAGCTGGCCACTCTACTCCACAGCCTGCTATTCCTGACCATGTGCATGTGGACCAAACTGATGGCTGGCTGACCTCCTCCCCAAAGACAGCAGCAAGACACCTGTTTTTAGCACCTCCATGTCAGAATTTGGCATCACTGGTACTTCCCATGCATGTAGCTGGCAGTTCCTTAGTGATCTAGTATCAAATCTCATCCCCCTGCACCTCACTAGCTTGGTCTGTCCATGACACCAGGGGCCTCCAGTCTCTCACTGTGTGGCAGCCTCCTATGCACAGCACACGTCTGAGCCGTCCTTTGTACACGTGCCCACAAAGACACGGAAGGGAGGCACCAGGGCAGGGGACTAACACCAGCAGGTGAGGACGTGCATGACCATCAGCCACTGCTGCCTGGGAGACTGTATTTGCAGCGTACAATATGGGGCCTTGGCTTGGGGATAAAGTGGTGCTAATCTGGTCTCAGAGCTCAAAAGCAGGCTATCCCTGCTACCTGGCTGGGCTTGGATCAGAGGGGACACAAAATTCAGCTTTTCACAGGGTTTTTTCTCAGGATCTCTGCAGAATGCAGTCACTACTGGTGCGTAAAATCACACTCTCACATACATATTCCTGAGTTCCATCTCCTATTTAAATCGCTTCCATCTTTACTATAAACCATCTGCAAATATGATCCTTCCCTTCAAACTTCTAAACCTCACAGTACTTTACTGATGCTTTGTTGGATAAAATTTGTTGTACACACTCTCAACACAGAAATGCAGACTGAGACACAAATCTCCAAGCCCCAGCAACAGCACACGCCCAGCGGCTGCAAAGTGCACTGCCACCTTTTGGAGACTGTGTTCACTACATGGGACAAGAAAAGGCTTCCCAGTCCCCTTCCAGGCCTCAGGGGGCCACCAGGGCCTTCGCTCCCAAAGGAAGGGGACAGAGACACAGTTGCTGGCCTCACTGTATAGCTGTGGGTCTCAGGATATACGTGCAGGCAGGGACATCAGAGCAGCCAAGCTGACAAGCTGAGTCACAGCAGAGATGGTTCAGGGCAACCAGCCGGCAGCAATGTGAAGCCAGTCTTCTCCCTGAAGCTCAGGGGCCCTGCCCAGCCTAAAAAGAACACAGGCCCAGCCAGGCAAACAGCGACAGCCCCACATGAGGTCAGACTGTGACGGCAGGGCAGGTGGAAAGGCAACCCGAGCAGACCCGCCAGACAGACGATCTATGGAGCTGGATCTATGAGCTGTGTTCAAAGTTCCTTCATACTCCTGGCTACTTACCCCAGAGAAATGAAAAGGGACGTTCACACAAAAGCCTGTGCGCAAACGTTCACAGCAGCTTTACTTGTGAGAGAAGTCAGAAGTAGGCCACGTGGCTCTCAACAGGTGGACGTTAGCGACAGAATGCCCATCCCATAGGATGAACTGTGACTGAATCAATCTCCAGCCCATCCCATAGGATGCTGCTCAGACACAAAAACGAACTGTGACTGAATCAATCTCCAGGGGGTTCTACTGAATGAAAAAAGCTAACCTCCAAATGTCACATGCTTCCTGATTCCATTTATGCAACATTTTCAAAAGAACAGATTTCAGAAATGAAGGCCATCTGGGGTTAAATTAAGAAGGGAGGTTACAAAAGGCAACCCCAGGGGTCCCTGTGGGGTCAGTGCCTTCAGTGTCTTCTCTGTGAACTTACACGGGTGAGAAAACTGGGTAGAGCTTAATACAAGAGGGACAGGGGACCACGAGTGAAGCTGAAGACACCGTGGCCGAAATACGCATGGAAAGAAGTTGGACCACAGTTCTGTACGGTGCGGACACTGGGAAAATGCGCCAAGAATGCTTTTTTTCCACAAATAATATCTATTACTTATCAACTATGCATTTGAATCTGTAATTATATCAATAAAAATTTCAATTAAAAAATCTCATTTGTAACCCTGTTTCTTAAATTTCTCCTAAGAACATTATTCTACATAGCAGTCAGGTACAGTAGCTGGTCCATCGACACACGTGCAGAATCAGGCAAAACTTGAGTGCAGCCAGTCCCCACGTTACAAACATCCAACCATGTACAACTCACACCTACAATAGGGGCTACTACAATCAGTCCCCAAGCTATAAACATCCAACTTATATACGACTCACACTACAAATAGGGGTTATTACAGTCAGTCCCCAAGTTACAAACATCTGACTAATGTACAACTCACACTTATAAACAGGGGCTATCACAGTGAGTCTCCAAGCTACAAATATCCAACTTACATACAGCTTGCACTTATGAACACCCAGCCCTCAGGGTCCCCCATGGATAGTCAGGCCCTGCACACCCAGCCCCCAGCACCCCTGTGGATGGTCAGGCCCTGCACACCCAGCCCCCATGGTCCCCCATGGATAGTCAGGCCCTGCACACCCAACCCCCAGCATCTCCCGTGGATGGTCAGACCCTGCACACCCAGCCCCCAGCATCCCCTGTGGATGGTCAGGCCCTGCACACCCAGCCACCATGCTCCCTCATGGATAGTCAGAACCTGCACACCCAGCCCCCAGCACCCCCATGGACAGTCAGGCCCTGCATACCCAGCCACCAGCACCCCCTGTGGACAGTCAGGCCCTTCACACCCAGCCAAGATGCTCCCTCGTGGATAGTCAGGCCCTGCACACCCAGCCCCCAGCATCCCCCATGGATGGTCAGGCCCTTCACACCCAGTCACCACTGTCCCCCAGGCCACATCATTTCCTGAGCAGCCCACAGTGCCTTTGGGATGCCTTCGTGACATGCTGTTTCCTCTAAGGAGCATGTCATCTTGTGACCCCCTCTTCTTGAAGACCCAACTCACAGTGCTCCAGATCCTATCTACATTCTCAGACACACCTTCCCCAGTAGAACTACATCCTCCCTCCGTCCTCGCTGGACGTCCCTGCTTTGCAGAGAGCATGCTACAAGGCACTGTCACTGGACTTGGTGTCACTGGCTGCATTCAGACATGTTGTAGCAGTCATCCCCACCACACTGGGAGCTCTCTGAGGGCAAATATCATCTTCCTACAGGTTTTCTGTGTGCAGACACCAAGCACAATCACTGCACCCAGTAGGTGCTCATTAAATGTTGATCAGTCCATGACTCAACCAGTGAGGAATGGGTACCACGAGGCACACAATGTTTGTTATTAAGTGAGCATCTAAGTTTAAAGGCCCTGACTGTAAATTTCAAACAACACGGATCCCATACACACACTAACTTCCAATTACTTGGTCCGGTGTTCAAATGAAAAAAGCAGCGATTTGTTCTCAAGCAAGAGAGGGGAAACAGCTACACAGTACTCCTTGAAAAATGTTGTTTGTGGGTAAATTAAGGAATTTTTCAAGGATATTTTTAGCTAATTATTTTTTCTTCATAGGCTTATGTTAGAACTTAACCTTCACACAGACTGTCACTGCACTGTCATGTGCGGGGTCAGAATTAAATTCAAATGAGAATTTCCCCTTGTCTGCTTAAAAAATATATTAAGAAGAACCTATACCAGCCACATATCAGGTTCTAAATAAATATTTGTTCAACAAACACATGAATGAATTTAAAAATAAGTTGTAACATAAACTGCGTTAGTACCCAAAAGCAAAGCCAGGCACAGTGGTGCATGCCCACAGTCCCAGCCACTCAGGGGGTAAGGCAGGAGGATCCCTCGAGTCCGGGAGTTTGAGGCTGCTGTGAGCTATGATGTACTGCAGTCTGGGCAACATAGCAAGATCCTCATCTTGATAAATACCCAGAAACTGCAAGAAAAGTTATAAGAAAGCTCAGTTTTGTTTCTGAGGCCTGCGATTAGATACATAACACTCTTCCATGGGTTTAGGTAACCCTACCACGTATAAAAACACTGAGCAGAGCTCCCTGCAAAGGGAATGAGGATTCAAAATGTCCATATAAATCCTGAGCTCTAGAAATCTTAACGTAACTTTACATTTACACATAGTGGTGAATGATTTATAGTAATTAGCATAGAAATAGCTAAGGCAACTGAGATCCGCAGGTAATTCATGCTCATTTTTGTCTGCAATGTACATGCCTTTACCATAGATTTTACAGTGATCTCCAAGCAGATGCAGATTGGCAAGAGGGTGAGGACTCAAGAGCAGAAGTTTGTTCCAGGCACAGGCTGGGAGTCACTGTGTGGCACCACCACACTAGCCCCTGACCTCCCCACCCTGACAAACGGAATGACATGGGGAAAGTGCCCCTCCCACCCTACCAATCTGGCCACCACATCCTGCGCTCCCCACACTATCTCAAGTCCCTGTGCGTGTGGGCCAGAGCACTAAGCATCGTGCACACTGCCCCATCGTGGGTGCTGCCCCGTCTGGCTCAGTAGCAGGGTGGGACTGACAGTCCTACAGAAAAGATTTCAATACCCAGAACAGTGCAAGAGCTGAGACCAAGAACCTCATTATCTATTAAAATTTTAAAAGTCACATTTTAAACGCTAATCACAAGCCAGCTACTGTGCCAAGCACTTTGCAACGATTGTTTAATTCAACCTTCATGGCAACCCCATGAGGCAGGGACTTTTGACACACCTATTTTAGAGTTATCGTTTGAAATTAAATAATTTTCCCAAGATCATACAATATGTGTGAAGAGAAGACCAGGCAGGCAGGCTAATCTAGCAGTTCACGGTTTAAACCAGGCATCCTCAAACTGTAGCCCACCGAGGACATTTATCTGGCCTGCCGGGTGCTTTTGCCGCCGCTGCCTGTCCTGCTTAGCAGCCAAGTTGTCCGGGGCCCGCAGTCTGGACCTCCAACAGTCTGAGGGACAGTGAACCAGCCCCCTGTTTAAAAAGTTTGAGGACCCCTGGTTCAGACCACTTATTATACCCTATCCTTATTATACAATCAACTAACCTATGCCCACCAGTGATTACCTTTAAGAATCGTTTTTCATAATGCTGAAGTTAAATATGCCTTCTTACAACTTCAAATTCTATCACTGCACTCATCTGTTTCCCTACCTTGGGGGGGTCTCCTTGCCAAAGGCTGAAGCATCCTTTAACAAGCTTCTCAAAGTGAATGTCTTTGTGTTATTTGGCAAACACATAGGTAGTGCTGGCTATGTGCCAGCTGCTGTTGTGAACATTACCAATATTATCAACTCATTCAATTCTCAAAGCAATCTGATGATACTGTTTTTATCATCACCATCTCAGAGGTATAGAGATTAAGGAACCTGCCAGAAAAATACACAGTGATAGCTATTAATGTCGGGATTGAAACCCAGAAGGATGGCTCCAAAGTCTGTGCTCTTACCCACCAAACGCCATGCTGCCTCTTGTTGGCTGATTTGACTGATATGTTCCAAACTCTCTAGGAGCTGGGATCACAAATACTAAACAGACCCTTAGGGAAAGACCAGAACCCCATATACACAAGGGGGTATTCAGACCCTTGACATTGTGAGTAACCCTCCCCCAGCCCACTCTGCAAGTGCTCAAATTCACAAGCATTATATAATTCCCATCTGCCAGGCTCCGTCTGGGCTTACCACCAGCACAGAGGTACACCACACAGGTCTCTATCAGAGCACAAACCACTGCACGGCACGGCTGCTGGGAGACGCCTGGAATCCCAGCTGACAGACTCACCCACGCCAAGGGTCTGCTATATCAAAAGCCCGCAGACTGCATCACTCTCCCTTTGGGCTGTACTACTAGGCAGAGGCAGCTTTAATCTCATAAAATTTATGAGCACAGTCCACTCTATGTGAACACTGAAGACACTTTCCTCGTCCATGTTCCCTTATTAAAATGTCTCTTTCCACAGAGCTATTCAAAGTGCACCCTTCATCTTCCTCAAGGAGTCCTTGAGTGTGTGCTCGCAATCCCACTTCCAGGGTCTAACTCATCCACTTCTCTATTTACTCAAGTTGTTGAGTATCTACCGTGACCAGGCATTACTCCAGGCACTAGGGATAATCGGCTGTGTCTAAAGATGACAACGCAAGGCAAACACAGAGACAAAGAAGACGTGGGGGGTGCTATTGAGCCTGGGAGGGCGTCATCTGAACAGTCATTAGGGGATGCCCCCTGAGTGACAAGTGAGCCTGTGGCTTTGTAAGAGAACAGCAAACGCAAAGGCCAGGCCTTCTCTTCACACATATTGTATGATCTTGGGCAAATGGAAAAACATCTCATGCTCATGGATTGGCAGAATAAAATAAACATTGTTAACATGCCCAAAGTGATTTACAGATTCAGTGCCAGTCCCATCAAAATTCTAATATCATTTCCCACAGATCTAAAAAAAAATCCTAAACTTCATATGGAACCAAAAAGGACTCTGACTAGCCAAAGAAATCCTAAGCAAAAAGAACAAATCTGGAGGCATCACATTACCTATCTTCAAATTATACTATAAGGCAGCTGTAACCCAAACAGCATGGTCCAGGGATACAGGCAGACACACAGATCACTGGAACAGAATAAAGAACCCAGAAATAAAACCACAGAGCTATGACCAACCCATTTTCGATGGAGCAGACAAAAACATACATTGGGGAAAGGATTTCCTATTCAATAAATGGTGCTGGGAAAACCAGACAACCACATGCAGAGGAATGAACCTGACCCTGTCTCTCACCATACTCCAAAATTAACTCAATGGATTAAAGTGTAAGACCTGACATTATAAAAATTCTAAAAAGACAATGTAGGAAAAACTCTGTTAGATACTGGCCTAGGTAAGAATTTATGACTAAGACCCCAAAAATCAATAAAAAAAAAAAAGTGACCTAATTAAACTAAAAAGTTTCTACACAGCAAAGGAAATAATCAACAGAGGACACAGAGAACCTAGAGAATGGGAGAAAATATTCACAACCTACACATCTGAGAAAGAAGGTGCAGTTTCTAATATCCAGAATTGACAAAGAACTCAAGTCAGCAAGAAAAAAATTATAATAACCTCATCAAAAGTGGGCCAAAGGCTTGGCGCTTGTGACTTAAGTGGCTAAGGCGCCAGCCACATACACCTAAGGTGGCAGGTTTGAATCTAGCCCGGGCCCACCAAACAACAATGACAGCTGCAACAACCAAAAAAACAGCCAGGCGTTGTGGCAGGTGCCTGTGGTCCCAGCTACTTGGGAGGCAGACGCGGGAGACTCACTTGAGCCCAGGAGTTGGAGGTTGCTGTGGGCTGTGATGCCACAGCACTCTACCCAGGGGGACAGCTTGAGGCTCTGTCTCAAAAAAAAAAAAAAAAAGTAGGCCAAAGACATAAGTAAATTCCCTCAAAGGAAGATACACAAGTGGCCAAACATATGTGAAAAAAATGCTCAACACCACTAATTATCAGGAAAATGAAAATTAGAACACAAGGAGATACCACCTTACCCTTGTCAGAGTCATCACTAGTAAAAAGTCAGAAAAAAATAGATGTTGGCACAGCTACAGTGAAGAATCTGCATAAACCTGCCGGTGGGGGAACAGACTCGTACGGCCACCGTGGAAAATAGTCTGGGGACTCCTCAAACAACTAAAGATAGGCCTACCATGCGGTCCAGCAATCTCATTTTATTTTAAAAAAAAAAAAAAAAGCCTGTCTCTGAACATTTGCCACAGCACAATTCATAATAGCAAAGATATGGAATCAACCTAGGTGCCCATCAACTGATGAGCAGATAAAGAACATGTGGTATATACACCTTGGAGAACTATTTGGCCATAAAAAGGAAGAAAATAATGGGAAAACAGATAACCACATGTTCTCACTTATAAATGGGAGCTAAACAATATATAAGGTCATAAAGAACAGCAATGGCCATTAGAAACCATGAAAAGGGAGGGTGGGAAGGGGGTGAGGGACAGAAATCTACCTGTTGAGTAAAACGTGCACCATCCTGGTGATAGGGACACTGGCGAGCCCTAACTTCAGCATCATACAATTCATACATGTAACAAACAACACCTGCATCCCCTAAATATTTTGAAATTAAAAAAAAATTAATCTCCTGGGCAGTGCCCATGGCTCAGTGGGTAGGGTGCTGGCCCCATTACCAAGGGTGGTGGCTTCAAACCCAGCCCCAGACAAACTGCAACAACAACAACAACAAAAAAAAAAAAACAGCCAGGTATTGTGGCAGGTGTCTGTAGTCTCAGCTACTCAGGAGGCTAAGGCAAGAGAATTGCCTTAAGCCAAGGAGTTGGAGGTTACTGTGAGCTGTGATGCCACAGCACTCTACCGAGGGCAAGAAAGTGAGACTCTGTCTCTAAAAAGTAAAAATAAAATTCATCTCCTTGTGCATCTCCATCAGAGCTTTTGCGTAACTAGTTGTATGTCAGTGAGCAGTAATTTTTTGAAAGATCTTTTTCTCTGAACAGTAGGTCCCGACAGTGGGTTTTAAATACTTGGTAACAACACAGTGAATAACTGTGCTGCCACCAGCACTGCTGCTCCAGGTGTAGAGCACAGACCGGGTGGACCGAGCGCCACTCGGAAGCGCTGTTCCCCTTTCTCGTGGTGCACATGTTCCCTGGAGTAGCACTTTTAATTTCTTTCAAGAACATTTCCTTTGTGAACAACTTAGCTAACTGGCACAAGACACCTAGCTTTTGGCCCATCTCCGCTTTGGACATGCCTTCCTCACTAATCTTAATCATTTCCAACTTTTGTTAAGAGCTACACAACATGTGACTCTTCCTCTCACCTGAATTCTCAGAGGCTGCTGTATATTATATTGCTGTGTCTCAGGAAACAAGGCAGCCAGACGGAGGGGGGCTATACGTCATTTATCAACTAAGTTCTCCATCTTACATGAGGATAGGTCATGGCACCCAAAACAATTATAGTTAGAGTAACATCAAAGATCACTGATCACAGATCACCGTAACAGAATAATAACAATAAAATCTGAAATATTGTGAGAATTAATTACCAAAATGTGGCACAGAGACACAAAGTGAGCACATGCAGTTGAGGAAAAAACAGAACCAAAAAACTTGCTTGAGGCAAGTGTGCCTCAACCTTCAATCTGTAAAAGATGCAAAGGGCAATGAAACGTGGCATGCCTGTGTCTCTTAGAACCCCATGCTGATGAAATATTAATTGGGGAAATGCTGTGACCTGGGATTTGCTTTAAAACAGTGCAGCAAGGCCAGGCGCGGTGGCTCACACCTGTAAATCCAGCACTCTGGGAGGCTGAGGTGGGAGGCCCGCCTGAGCTCAGGAGGGCAAGACCAGCCTGAGCCAGAGCAAGACCTCATCTCTAAAAATAGCCAGGCATTGTGATGGGCACCCATAGTCTCAGCTACTGGGGAGGCCAAGGCAAGAGGATCACTTGCGCCCAAGAGTTTGAGGTTGCTATGAGGTATGATGCCACAGCACTATACCCAAGGTGACAGAGTGAGACTCTGTCTCAAAAATAATAATAAAATAAAATAATCAAAATAAATAAAACACTACAGCAAAAAAGGAAGGGAGGGGAACATGAAACAGTACCAGCAACATGTTGAAGCTGCTAATGGAACCAGGAGCTTTACTCTACTATTCTCTCTTCTTTTTTTCATATTTGAAATTCTCCAAAAATCCTTCAAAAAAACATTAGAACTATCCTATACATATAAGCTTCCCTCTTCTTTTAGACCCAATGCATTCCAAAAACTACATTCAAATGCAAAAGTTATAACAAATACATTTACATGTTATAAAGATGGTTCTGTTTCCAAAACATTAAAAACTGTAAAACCAACACCTATATCCTTCCTTTTAGATATAATAAATAAAAATGTGTATTAACCATTTCAAAATCTTTACTTCTTATTTACTTTTTACTCATACCTTAACACTCAGGCTTTCAGCCAATGAGTATTTGATTGGCTTTGCATGTCAAATACCTTCTATCTTCATCCAAACCAAATGAAGTTCAGGAGACTTGTGTTTCTTAGCATGCATGTCAGCACTCTCCCCTCACTGTGTAAATTACAGGGTAAATGACACAGAACAGAACATCCAAATACTTTCAGCAACAAACACTGAGGCACAAATAAACCTGGTGATGCTCACCAAGCTGAATGAGGCTGGTGGGCGCCACCACCCTGAAAGGTCTAGAGAGAGCCATCACCTTGAAGGTCTGGAGTGGGGGGCACCAGGCTGAAGGTCTGGAGGGGACACCACCAGGCTGAAGGTCTGGAGGGGGCACCACCAGGCTGAAGGTCTGGAGGGGGCACCACCAGGCTCAAGGTCTGGAGGGGGCACCACTAGGCTCAAGGTCTGGAGGGGACACCACCAGGCTCAAGGTCTGGAGGGGGCACCACCAGGCTGAAGGTCTGGAGGGGACACCACCAGGCTCAAGGTCTGGAGGGGACGCCACCAGGCTGAAGGTCTGGAGGGGACGCCACCAGGCTGAAGGTCTGGAGGGGAACGCCACCAGGCTGAAGGTCTGGAGGGGGCGCCACCAGGCTGAAGGTCTGGGGGGGCACCACCACGCTGAAGGTCTGGAGGGGGTACCACCAGGCTGAAGGTCTGGAGGGGGTGCCATACCCTGAAAGGTCTGGAGAGGGTGACACACCCTGAAAGGTCTGGAGGGGGTGACACACCCTGAAGATCTAGAGGGGGTGACACACCCTGAAAGGTCTAGAGGGGGGCCCCCCCGAAAGGTCTGGAGGGGGGCCACACCCTGAAAGGTCTGGAGGGCACCATCACCCTGAAAGGTCTAGAGGGCACCATCACCCTGAAAGGTCTGGAGGGGGTGACACACCCTGAAAGGTCTGGTGGGGGTACCACCACCCTGAAGGTCTAGAGGGGGTGGCACACCTTGAAAGGTCTTGAGGGGGTGACGCACCCTGAAAGGTCTGGAGGGGGTGACACACACTGAAGGTCTAGAGGGGGTGACACACCCTGAAAGGTCTGGAGGGGGTGACACACCCTGAAGGTCTAGAGGGAGGGCCACACCCTGAAAGGTCTGGAGGGGGCCGCCACCCTGAAGGTCTGGCAGGCACTACCACCCTCCCTGAATGTGCCACCTCGGCTGACATGCAGAAGTACAAGAGCAAAACACTGAAGGTGATTTATGGGAGTTCTTATATATCAAAGCACAGCCTGGATGAAAGTTGAACTTATGAAACGTCAGGACTGCCTGTATATCTCTATGTCTCTGCATAAGACAGTGAGCTTCCCTGAAATCACAAAACAAAAACTATCTGGAAAACGGCCCAGTCCTTTCTATTGCTAGACATGAATGGGATACAAGGGAAAGGAGAAAGAAAGCTAATCCTGGTGAGGTCATATTCCCTTCTTTTTTTTTTTTTATTAAGTCATTTATACATAGATCATGAATACATTTATGCCTTTGTGGGATTCAATGTGTTGATTATTTGTACAAATTGGAGTGCTTACATCCTACTAATAAACACAGCTTTCGCCTCATTTACTCAGTCACAGGGTTAAGACATTTGTGTTCAATACTTGATAGATTTGACTTGTACCCTTGCAATATGCTCCATAGGTGTGGTCCCACCAGTAACCCCCCCCTATTGAACCACCCCCTCCCTTCCCATCCTCCCGCCTTCCCTCCTTCATCCCGGGCTATAGTTGTGATTCATCTCTCATATGAAAGTGTGAGTGATTATAAATTGGTTTTAGAGTAGTACTGAGTAGAAATGCAAACCAAAACCACTTTGAGATATCATCTAACTGCAATAAGAGTAGACCACATCACCGAATCCCAAAACTGCAGATGTTGGCGTGGATGTGCAGAAAAGGGAACATTTCTGCACTGCTGGTAGGAATGCAAGCTAGTACATTCCTTCTGGAAAGAAGTTTGGAAAACACTCAGGGATCTAAATGTAGACCTGCTGTTTGATCCTGCAATTCCTCTACTAGGAGTATATCCAAAAGACCAAAAATCACTTGGCAACAAAGATATTTGCACCAGACTATTTACTGCAGCTCAATTCATAATTGCCAAGTCTTAGAAGAAGCCCAACTGCCCATCGACCCATGAATGGATTAATAAATTGTGGTACATGTATACCATGGAATACTATGCAGCATTAAAAAACGATGGAGACTTTACCTCTTTTATGTTTACATGGATGGAGCTGGAAAATATTCTTCTTAGTAAAGTTTCTCAGGAATGGAAAAAATATATATCCAATGTACTCAGTCCTACATTCCCTTCTTCACAGACACAGCATCTCGCTTTTCCCCAAAGAAATAATATTACGTTTGCTAGTTAGGTTCCCAGTCCAACTCACAAGGTTCTATTTACTGCAGAAATAGAACTCCACCACCTCCACCTCCTTACTGCAGGCTTGGGACCAAC
>CAUYQV010081403.1:0-26251 GCA_963574575.1 Galagoides demidoff
AACAGAAAACCAGGAAATGAAACCAGTAACTTACAGCCACCTAATCTTTGATAAACCTAACAAGAATGTCCACTGGGGGAAAGACTCCCTGTTCAATAAATGGTGCTGGGAGAATTGGATATCCACATGTAAAAAACTGAAACTGGACCTGCACCTCTCTCCACTCACAAAAATTGATTCAAGATGGATAATGGACATAAATTTAAGGCATGAAACAATAAAAATCCTCAAAGAAAGAATAGGAAAAACACTGGACGATACTGGTCTGGGGAAAGACTTTATGAAGAAGACTGCCATGGCAATAGCAACAACCACAAATAAACAAATGGGATTTAATTAAATTGAAAAGCTTCTGTACAGCCAAGCAGATAACAGCCAAAGCAAATAGACAACCTACCCAATGGGAAAGGATATTCGCATATTTTGAATCAGACAAAAACTTAATAACTAGGATCTATACAGAACTTTAATTAATCCACAAGAAAAAAACCCAACAATCCCATACATCAATGGGGAAGAGAGATGAACAGAACCTTCTCTAAAGAAGATAGACAAATGGCTATCAAATATATGAAAAAACGCTCATCATCCCTAATTATTAGAGAAATGCAAATCAAAACCACCCTGAGATATCATCTAACCCCAGCGAGAATGGCCCACATCACAAAATCTCAAAACTGCAGATGCTGGCGTGGATGTGGAGAGAAAAGAACACTTTTACACTGCTGGTGGGACTGCAAACTAATACAACCTTTTTGGAAGGAGGTATGGAGAAACCTCAAGGAACTCAACCTAGACCTCCTATTTGATCCTGCAATCCCATTACTGGGCATCTACCCAGAAGGAAAAAAATCCTTTAATCATAAAGATACTTGTACTAGGCTGTTTATTGCAGCCCAATTTACTGTCACTAAAATGTGGAAACACAGTGGGTCCAGTGTCCAAAAGTGAAGCAGCAGGCAGCACAGATGCTGCCATCAAACAGGCCTGAGCTCAAATCTTCCTCCATCACTTGCCAGGTGACGTCCTTCAACAACTAACAACTCTTCACCCTTCCATTAATTCATGTTTAAAGTGGAAATACTAATAACAGTGCCCCGCTGCCCAGGACTGTTGCAGCATTGAAGGCCTTCTGGTGATAACGGGTTTACCGTGGTATCTGTCTTGCAGAAAGTTCGGTGACGCCAGCTGCTGCCATCCTGGTAGTCGTCATGATATTTAGCGTGTGCTTCTGAACTGTGCAGACGGCCACTCCTCAGTGGGTCTGGGTCTCCAGGGCCCTACTGTAAAGCCCCCTTGTATTCCACCAGAAAAGGGGCCTCTGCACTCTCTTCCTGACCCAGCAGAGCAAGACAGCCTCATGCCATCCCTTCCAGGACTCCAGACTACTAGAACCAAAAAGGACAATGACTCAAACCCCTCCCACCGCCATTCATCCCTCTGTCAGTGAACCTGGGGCTAAAGTGGCCCCTGGGCCTACGCCTGACCCCAGACCTGCACTTTTTCCTCAGATCTTCCACCTTTGCTAACCTTGTTTTTCCAGAGTGAGAGAACATGCCTCAAGGTGCCACTACACACACCAGACAAATGAACACCCTCTTGACCAGCAAATATGTTACAATGGGAAAAAAGCAGATAAATCTTAGGTTTAAAATGCTGAACCAATTACACTGATTAAATCCAGATGCTGACAAAATCCAAGACCTCTTAACTTCCCAGTTACAAAGTCTCATTCCTTTTTCCCTTTTCTCCCAGCGCTATGCCTCCTACCGATCATGCCCGTTGAGCAAATGTAGAGAAAATTAATTTATTTTTCATCTTTTGGCAGGTTTCATAGTATTCAAAGAAAATAAACATATTTTATTGATTCGATGGTGAATCTGAAAGGCTTTTAGATTTATCCTTGTCAGTGAGCATCCTGAGGGTGTAGACCAGCGTTTTTCAACTTGTTTTATCTCACAGCACACTTGAACTATAGTTAAACTTCCACACATTTAAGTGATGTTGATCAAAAAAAAAAATGGAAAAAAGAATATGCTTAAGTTCAATACTGTGCTTTGCATTTCTTTTGAAAATAATTTAATTAATGATCTTTAAAATTTCTCATGTCACACCTAAGATCCTCTTAGAGCACATCAGTGGGCTGCAGTACCTGGGTTGAAAAATCACTAGTATCGATCATCAAAAATAAAACAAAGGGCTTAAAAAGTGAAGAGAGAAAAGGAGTAACTGTCATGTCACTGGAGTCCTCTGGAAAGCAAAGTTTCGTGCTAAAGCTGCCAATAAATATTGTTAGCACAGTGTAACATAGTGCAAACAGCTCCAGGTGGGAAGGGGTTTGCAATGTGCAGGGAACAGAATGAAAGCCCCACGCACCTACAGCATGGGGGTGGGGGTGAGGGGCAACCCATGGGAGATGCCAGAGAATGTAAAATGAATTATAACATTAGCCCAAATCTGTCTTTCTTTCACTCACATCCGTGTCTTTTGACACATAGCTTTGCAGTACCATCCACAAAAAAGACAGGGCATATCCCACTCTTCGATTTTGGGTTTCCCGTGCAATTTTCACTGGTCCATGGGCTATTGCAGGTGTGACAAGGACGATGCCCAAGTGTGCAGGGCTCGTCTTCTGTGCTCTGTTGCCTCCTGCTGGTGCCTTGTCCCCAGGGGAGAATAAGAGACACAGGGGAGGACATCCCCAAGCCAACCTGCTGCATGAAGCAGAGCTGCCCCACCCCTGCAGCCAGGACCCCACACAACCTGCACAATGGGAGCAAAACAGCCGACCAGCAGCTCCATGAGAAAAGAGGCATTTTAAGTCAGAGGTTGTAGAATATTTTGTTTTCTTACTCAGTGTTATTGTGGCAATATCTAACCAATACCTACAGATATCTGACATTTTTGACCTGAGCAGGATGATAGTGTCATTTAATGAAATGCAGAAGTCCTAGAAGGGGAGCAGGTTGAGGAAAAAACAGAGTTTTATTTGGGCTGTGCTGAGTTTGGGGTGTCAGTTAAGCAGACCACTGGGGGAATGTTTTCTTATTGTCTTGGAATCACCAGTAAGGCTTGCCCTGAAAAGAAAAGGTCCCCACGTTGTAGAGAAAGCCACCAATGAGCCATCAGCATTTGTAACTAGAGGCAACTCCCACAGGGCTTGCTCAGAAGAGGCAGAAGGGACTCTGCCACCTTCCAGCCCCTTCCTCCTTCCTGCAGTCATGACAAGAGGATGACCAGAAGCAAAGAGGTTAGCCTCCAGACAGCACAGTGATGGTGGGAGAACTTGCTCCTTCCAGGGAGGAGGTGCTTTTCCTGGCTTCCAGCAAGTGATGGGAGGCTCCGGGAGAACTCACAGTGGACAGCATCACTTCCAGCTGCCTTGGCAAGGAGCAGACTCCTCTCCTGCTGCCTGCTACTCTTGCAACCTCTTGTTGCAAGCCCACTGGGAAAGGTCTTTTGGGGCTGGGTGTGTTGGCTCACACCTGTAATCCTAGCATTCTGGGAGGCCAATGTGGGTGGATTGCTTGAGTTTGAGGCCAGCCTGAGCAAGAGCAAGACCCCATCTATACTAAAAATAGAAAAACTAGCCAGGCATGGTGGTGGGCACCTATAGTCCCAACTACTCAGGAGGCTGAGGGAGGAGGATTGTTTAAGCCTAGGGGTTTAAGGATGCTATGACACCATGGTACTCTACCCAGGGTGACTGAGTGAGGATTTGTCTCAAAAAAAAAAAAAAGTCAAAGAGGAAAGGTCATCTGGCATAGCCCATGTCAGAAGGTATAAAGGAACTATGGTATTGAATGCCAGGGGAGAAGGGACCCCACCCCTTCTAGTTCTCTACCATGCTCAGAGGGTGTGAAGGAAAACCACAGGGCTTCCTTCAAATCCTTGTGGAGCAGAAAGGAAGTCATCAGAAGTGTAGGAGCCTTGGGTTGTCTACTCGGCGATATGCCCAGCTCTCTGAGGAATACCAGTTATAGGGTACAGCTCAATGCTGCCAAAGAAAAATACCCACGCCACCTCACAAGAAGGCCAAGGCAGGTTGGTCCCTTTAGGAAACCTCCAGGGTGAGAGCTGGAATCTCAAGCCAGGTCACAACCTCTCCATTCTCAACTGTAGCCCTAACTTTCTAGTTTTAATAATGAAAATGGTCTCAGTGCCTGTGGCTCAAGTGGCTAAGGCACCAGCCACGTACACCCAAGGTGGTGGGTTCGAATCCAGCCCAGGCCGCCAAACAAAATGACGGCTGCAACCAAAAAATAGCCAGGCGTTGTGGCGGGCGCCTGTGGTCCCAGCTGCTCAGGAGGCTGAGGCAAGAGACTCGCTTGAGCCCAGGAGTTGGAAGTTGCTATGAGCTGTGATGCCATGGCACTCTACCCAGGGGGACAGCTGGAGACCTCAAAAAACCAATTATACTTATTAGACATTTATATAGAGACATCAAGTTGGTCATATGAGTCTGGAACTTAGAGGAAAGAGCAGGATAGAGAGAGAGATTTGCAAATGATGGGCACAGAGGTGGGACCCTGATGGCAGTTAAACCGTGGGGCCATGTGATGGCATCCAGGGAGAGTTGCACACAGACGAGCCTGGGACACCCACACTTATGCACCCAGCAACAGCAGAGTGAGCAGACCACAGTGAGAAGGGGGCCCTCAGATAAGAGAGAAACAGTAGTGACACTGTGTCCTAGAAGCAAGCCCAGAAAATGTTTCATGAAGAAGAGAACAGACAACTATGATGGGTTTTGGAGGTGGAGCATTGGGAAAGTGATTTGGTCGTAGGAGTAGCTCACTCATGAAATGACACCTGAGAACGTGCCTCCTCCCTGTGGTCTCTGCCTCTGAGGCGTCTGCAAGCCAGGAAGTGGGCCCTGGCCAGGAACCACAACAGCTGCACTTTGATCTTGGGCTTTTACCCTCCAGAAACTTGAGAAAGGAATGTTGGTTAAGCCACCCTGACTATGGTGATATGGCAGCTGGGATGGACTAGGACAACAGGTGAAGGATGATAGAGAGGTGGTAAGTAAGAGAAGCATCTAGACATTGGCACGAGGCACGGGGAGCTGAGGTGAGACTGAGAAGGGGCTGTGGGACCTCTCAGGAGGTCCTGCTGTCGAGGAGAGCAGAGCAACAGAGTGGCAGCTGGGAGCCTGGGGGAATCGTGGTGGAGAGAAGGGAAGGTTTCATGTCGTTCAAGAACTGAAATCTTGTGGGAAAGTTTGCACCCCTCCAGGAAGGATCCAGGAGAGAGGGCGGAGGGTGGAGAAGTTGTGGCTACAGCAGGAAACCTAGGCACTGACCTCGCTGTGTGCCTGGCCTTGTTCTGAGCAGTTCACAGAAACCCATTCCTTTAATCATCACAACAACTCTGTAAGAAGATAACATTAACTTCCTCGTTTTACAGATGGGGCAACTGAGGCACAGTGAGGTTACCCGTCCTAAGCTCATCCACTTGCTTTGGCCACCAGGGCAAACTACTGCAGAAGCCGTGTCCCCAAGAAGTGACTGCTGCTGGGACCAGGGCAGACGAGGAGGGGCTGGAATCCAATAGACTTGGGGACACCTCGTTCACCGAGGCAAGAACAAAATGGAGGTTACGGTGACAGAGGGAAGTCGTGTGATGGAACAGTGACTGAGAACGGACGGCTGCTGCATCATCTCAGCGGAGCATTCTGTAAGGCCAGATCATCAACTCCAGGCGAACAGGGAGCACTTAGGAGGAAAGCGAAGTTGTGAACAGCCACTTAGGGGCTAGGAACGCTAACGTAAGAAGGAACTAAAGTAGAGTTACCGGGCAGCGGCCACGACTTTCCAGAGAGTCCAGCTGCCCTCTGAGTGCTGCTTCCGCACGTCATTCACCTGTTTGGGGTCAGAGTTTACCCAGGTTTGAGGGAGGGAGGAAAGGATCTTTTTAGGAGTACGATTGTAGCAACAGGTCAAAGAATTTGGACATGAAGGGAACCAACAACAGGAGCAGACAGATCAGACAGATAAAGACATTAAAGAGAGAGAGGTCCATGGATTAAAGGTCCGAATGAGTTTGAAGGACTGTTAGAATGGCGGAGTAGAGCAGCACTCTGGAAGCTCAGAAGGTCCTGATCGGGAGAAGAATGCTGACAGGAAGGTGCTAAGGGCAGTCCAGGCAAGGTCAATGCTAAGACTGGGAGGGGCGGACGAGGCAGGGAGACCAGTCCAGAACCAGAGAGGCCCAGAGGTGCGGGCGCGAGTCAGCAAGACTGAAGGCGGGACGCGGAGGCAGGAGGGTGGCAGGGCGCAGCTGGGGTTCCGGTAGGAGCGACAGGGAGGGGTTCGGGGGCTGCCAAAGCCAGCAGACACCAAGATCAAAGGAGCCGAGTGAAGAACGGACCCCCGGTGAAGCAGCAGCAAGGTTTCGTAGGACATGTCGCCGGATCCGTAGTGCCCACCAGAGGGCGCCAGCAGCGAGCCGCTCCCCAGGCTGCTGAGCAGGGGACGGCCACAGGAAGCCCCCCGGGTTCAGTCAGGCCTGAGGGTGGCAAGGGCATCCCGAGCAGCGGTTCAGCACAGAAGGGAGTGGGCTGCGACTGGCAAGAAAGTTCCAAAGGGCCCCTGGAAGAGCTTAGGGGTTGGGTGGAGTCAGATGTGTGGAAGGGAAGCAGGGAGTGGGGGATGCAGAGGACGGGGAAGCCCTGGGAGGGTGGCCTTCTGGCGGATGTGAGGCCTGAGGGGATTAATCCCGATAAGCCTTTGGGAGGGCAGGTGTCCGGTTCAAGTTGCCGTCTGGGGAACTGGTCAGACCTCTTCTGCCAACCTCAGAGGTGGTGCGTAGGTGGGCAGCCTGGGCGCTAGGGCCCTCTTCATCTGTCCGGAGGGGTTGACAGTGCAGCACAAGAAGAGGAAGAATTAGAAAATTAATTCATCACAAGTAGGCTAATGATTAACCGTGTTAGTTATTAGAAAGATTCGGATTGGTCTGGCTCTTGCTGTGAATTATAAAATTACAAAATGCCAAGCAGGCTTTTAAAATGAATTTATGCCCTCAGCTACAAACACTGATGAATGAATACAGTATTAAAACACACAAAAGATTTACTTAGATGGAATAAACACAAATAGGTCTTTCTTGAGGGTTCTTTCCTGATGTGAGCATTGATTAGAGCCCTCAGAACAGAAAGTATTTAGACTTCGTTCTGCTGAAAATTGCAATGTGACATTGGTGGACTTTCAGCTGTTATTTATAACAGATAATCTTGTGATACATTGGATATATTGCTCTGTTTCTAGATAATATATCATACAACATAGCTGTTTTAAATATATATATATATATATATATACCAATGAAGTATATATACCAATTTATATATACCAATGAAGTATTGAGTGAAGAGACGGTGTAAGCACACACCAGGAAAAAATAATAGAACCATATATACATAAAAGATTATTTATTTCAGGGGTTGCTTCTCAAGGGTCAAAACATTGAATGTTCTATTTTTAAGTTTCTTCAGCCTTTATATCTTTTTTACAGTGTTCACTTGTAGCACAGAGGAATAAGGGATAAACCAATAAGGTTTTTATTTATCATGGCCAGCAGAGAATCTTAAAGCTTAATCAAAAAGTCTTAATGTTCCTTGTATGGAGCCTGTCATTTAAGCTTATCTTAAAACTCACTATTGCTCTGATTTCTGTAGTGCCTTAAATTTCCTTTTCTTTAATTAAAACTACATTTGCATGAAGGTGTTCAAAACTAGACAGCAGTTTGCAGAACTGGTGATCTAGTGATTCTCATAGAAACCAATCAGTGTGAGATGACTATGAAGGTGGCTCATGTTTGCCCTAAGAAGGGGATGCATTCTTTTTGGGTGTGAGCAGAGATGCCTGGGAGAGGGATGACAAAGAGATGAATGGGATTGGATGGAGTCTGTGCCCTTCACAGGGTAAGGCTCTAGTTTTGAGTCATGATGGGAAGAAGATTTAACCACACAATTGGAGGGCATATGGAAGAAGCCCACCACACTCCACAACAGACCAAAGACCACAATGTAGAAATGACACTGTGACCAGAGGCATTGTTGGGGCATCCAAAGGAACTTAGTGGGAGTCCAGAGCAGAAAGATTTGAGTGGACAAGTTTCTAAACACAAACAAACAACTCTTTGGGCATGCCTGAAATAAGAAAGGAGATTCCAGGGAGGAAATAAAGGGGCAGCCAGGTGCTACCATGGTTCGCCATGTTAATAGAGCTGCATTTAAAGCTAAGGCCTGGGGCTGCTCTCTGGTGCTCACCTATACATTATCAAAAAAGGTTTAAGAGTTTGTCAGCTTGTCTAAGAGTATGGGCCATATCTCCCTGTCTGCAGGGTGCCACTGCATAGTCTCTACTTCCATAATCCTGCTCCCTTAGAAAACAGTGGTTTACTATAATACTACATTTGAATTTAGGTTATAACTTCTTTAGCCTCCTGCTGAAGATTGTCAAAATACTTGATTTCTCTTCTTTTTGTTTGTTTTTGAGACAGAGTCTCACTTTGTCACCCTCGGTAGAATGTCATGGTGCCATCATAGCTCACAGCAAACTCAAACTCTTGGGCTCAAGCAATCCTCTTTCCTCACCCTCCCGAGTAGCTGGGACTATAGATGCCCACCATAACACCTGGCTATTTTACAGATAGAGTCTCGCTCTTGCTCAGGCTGGTCTCTAACTCCTGACTTCAGACAATCCACCCACCTGGGCCTCCTAGCGTGCTAGGATTATAGGTGTGAGCCACTGCACCCAGCCTTTAGATTTCTCTTGTTAAACTAATATTACTCTATGCCAACATCATAAAAACTTACAGAATCTCAATTCACCTTTGAATTTTGATCTAATTTTCTATGACCAATTTCTACTTGACATTGTGATTAAAACTGTCCTTTTTGATCATTTAATCAAACACTGATCACATAAAGATTCATTTTGCAAATAATAGAACTGAGAATCCTTGAAAATATACTTTATTTTTAAGTTAGAGGTTTGAGGGAGGTGCCTCTGCCTCAGTGAGTAGGGTGCTGGCCCCATATACCAAGGGTGGTGGGTTCAAACCTGGCTCCGGCCAAACTTCAACAACAACAACAAAATAGCCGAATGTTGTGGAGGATGCCTGTAGTCCCAGCTACTCAGGAGGCTGAGGCAAGAGAATCACCTAAGCCTAAGAGCTAGAGGTTGCTGTGAGCTGTGACACTACAGCACTCTACTGAGGGCAACAAAGTGAGACTCTGTCTCTTAAAAAAAAAAATAAAGTTAAAGGATTGACTGTTCCTAAACAAGAAGAGTCAGGTTTAAAGAAAGGAGGCTTAATGATGTTCGGTACATGTCTGCATTCAGGTACTGGGCTATACGTCTAGCAAAATTAAGTCTTTAAGAATGTACCATGGGCTCTATTGGAAAGGACATAAATAATGGAAACTGGAGCCTGGGAAATGGCAAGCTGGCTCACTTCTTGGAACATCATTCATTAGATCCAGCTGCAAAAGCTAGAAGTTATAAAAAATGCATGCAGGATTTCTTTTTAAGCATTAACACACTGCTACTTTAAATGTTGGTTCTGACTGAGAAATTCCTTTCTGCAGGTGCCTTTTACCCCTGTCAACCTCTGTAAGTTGCCAGGCCTCGGGAGACTAAACAAATTGCTAACTTAAAAATTCATTATAGCATCAGGTCCCCTTCCAAGACATAAAACGTACTCTATAATAGTTGCTCTTCTGAGTCCCAAGACCTTAATTGTCAAGGCTCCATGTGCTTGCATGATGCCATCTCTTTTCCATTGTTAATATACTGGATAGAGTTTTAAAAAACACATCACACCCATAAATCCTAAAAAGAGCTGTGAAAATACCACTAGCCAATTTGTCTGAAATAAGAAATAGCTATTGTGATGACAATAGTGATATCAAAGCATTAGACTCCTGGGAAGGACGTGTGAAGTGCTAAACTGTATAAGTCTGCATTTACCAACAGATAGTAGCACGTGAGTGATAAGATCCATGGGCATGAATTCAATTTCATGCAGATATGAAGATAACATTAAATTATCAAGGATATAATGGAAAAGTATGTTCAGAAATTATTTTGAAAATATGAAGAGTAGCCACTTGGACAAAAGCCTAGACTTAATAAATAAAGCAGGTGACTGCTTACCTTAACACACTTCAAAGACCTATAAGAAAGGCCTATGAACTCAAGATGGCCATACAACTTAAATAAGCCCAATCAAGAATTTTGCTCTCAGGCTGGGTGAGGTGGCTCACACCTATAATCCTAGAACTGTGGGAGGCCAAGGCAAGTGGATTGCCTGAGCTCAGGAATTTGAGACCAGCCTGAGCAAGAATGAGGCCCTATCTCTAAAAAAAGAAAAATAGAAAAACTAGTCAGGCATTGGAGCACAAGAGCCTGAGGTTGCTTTGAGCTATAATGCCATAGCACTCTACCTGGGCGACAAAGTTAGACACTGTCTCAAAAAAAAAAAAAAAAGTCAGCATCTTAGTAGTAAGAGCCAAGAAAAGTGATAGACATGCTGGCTAACCCTTTATGATTAAGAGAGAGAAGACTTAGAAGCTGAAGCCAGAGAGCATCTCAGCATCTTGAGACAATGGATGTCATCAATCTGACCCTTTTAGAAATCAGACAGAGGACCTCAGAGCCCAGCACTCCATGGTGACTCCCACCAGCCTAGAAAGAAATTTTGTATCCTTTGACCAACATCTCCACAACCCTTGGGAACCACCATTCTACTCCCTACTTTTTTGGGTTCAACTCTTTTAGATGCCACATAGATAAAGACCAGAGTAGCAGCATCTTCTCCAGATTTGCAGGAGTCCTCGCCATCCTCCTTTTCGTTGTGGTTTTCTGAATCTGTGGAGCTGGTATAAAAGGAAAAAGTGGCAAGTTCCTTTCCTCCAACTTGCTGTCATGCCTCTTCTAACTCTGCCACAATCAAGACAAGACAACAAGCCAAAAATATTTATGATCTCTTGCCTTCATAGCAACAAGAGCTGGGAAGATGTCAGACAAGAAATACCTGTGTTGGCTCAGCGCCTGTGGCTCAATCTGCTAAGGCACCAGCCACACACACCCAAGGTGGCGGGTTCGAATCCCCAGCCTGGGCCCACCAAACAACAATGATGGCTGCAACCAAAAAATGGCCGGGCATTGTGGCGGGCACCTGTGGTCCCAGCTACTTGGGAGGCGGAGGCAGGAGACTCGCTTGAGTCCAGGAGTTGGAGGTTGCTATGAGCTGTGATGCCATGGTACTCTACCCAGGGGGATAGCTTGAGGATCCGTCTCAAAAAAAAAAAAAAAAAAGACTGCAGAAGCAAGAATCCAGTGTACTCAACTCTAATATGAAGCCAGTAGACGTTCTACACCCACGTAAGTGAAACACTCAAATCAATTCAAGGCAGGGGGTGGGGAGCAGGGCAGGGAAGAGGGGAGGGGGAGTCGGGGTGAGGATTGGGGTGCATGTCACACCTCTCGGGGGTGGAACAGAACTAAGAAGGGTTACCAAATTCAAAGATTGCATTTTAACTCTTTATACCCTCAGTGAGCATGAAACAATATAAAAAGATCATTTTTGAACAAAAAGTAATGTTATATAAAAGGAATCACACATAATACCATGTTTTTTGTTCAGTCTAAAATAATGTAGGTAATTGGTTGAAGTGGGTAGAGGTAAAGATGAAAAAAGTCTAGTGATAGTTGGCAATTATTAGAGATGGTCGGGAGGGACCCTTAAGGGTTCGTTATGCTACACACTTTACCTTGGAATGTGTTTGATCATTCCCTTAATAACAATCAAAAATTTAAAACTCTCAAGGAAGAGATAAAAATCTTTGAAACAAAAGATACTCAAAACAGAAGCCGTGAGAGGTATGTGCTGTTCAAATTCAAAAAAATATATAA
This sequence comes from Galagoides demidoff, assembly GCA_963574575.1. NCBI lineage: Eukaryota > Metazoa > Chordata > Mammalia > Primates > Galagidae > Galagoides > Galagoides demidoff. The sequence continues at coordinate 11,925 of CAUYQV010081403.1, forward strand.
GAAAGGAAATTAATTAGCAGTGTGAAAAGTCAGATAAAAAATAACCAGAGATATTAACTAAGCATAATTTAAATATTAGTAAAAGATGCTACAGTTAACTTCACACACTTATTTTAAAATGAGATTAAAATCAATTATCAATAATTGTAAAACATGTTATGTATAGAAAGCCTCTGAAATACATTAAATAAATTTAAGTGAATGATTCTGAAGAAACAACGCAAAAAAATAATTAACTTATCACATGCATGTCTATTTCTAACTTCTACACAGTTAAAAATACAATTGCAATTACATTTACTCTTAATGCACTATATATTAAGGACGACAAATTCAAATGATACTAATGCTGAACATCGGGAAAGAATAGGTAAAAATTAGCCATTTTGAGTTGTCTGGAAAATGGACTACAGTGATTTAAAAAAAATGATTTTTAAGTATAGATTCAGGCCAACTGGGAAGGGATTTTCATCAAAATGACAGCAGCTCCTCTTTGGATTCATGACCCCCCAGAACCCAATGGTGAGGAAAATTTCCCTGAGGACCATTACTGTAAAGCCGTGCATTTCCATAGGACTTTCTGCAATGATGGAAATGTTCTCTGTCTGTGCTGCCCCAGTATCTCAACCAGTTAGCACGGCTTCTTTAGTATGAATGAGGGACCGAATATTTCATTTCATTTCATTTTAATTAATTTCAACATCAGCCGGGCACAGTGGCTAACACTACGATCCTAGGCACTCCAGGAGGCTTAGACGGGCCAATTGTGTGAGTTCAGGAGATCAAGAGGAGCCTGAGCAGGAGTGAGACCCCCTCTCTACTAAAAAGAGAAAAAATTAGCTGGGCATTGTGGTGGGCATCTGTAGTTCGAGCTACTCAGGTGGCTGGGGCAAAAAGATCATTTCAACCAAGAGTTTAAGGTTGCTGTGAGCTATGATGATACAATGGCAGTATACCCAGGGTGACAGAGAGAGACACTGTCTCAAAATAAATAAATAAGCAAATAAATAAAACATCAATGAGTAGTTACTATAGTACTTCTGGATTCCTCTAAACCTGTGCTGTCCAGTACTATAGTGGTTACCACTATGGGTTTAGAAGAATCCAGAAGTGCTCTCCTTTCCATCAACCCATCTCAACCCAGATTTAGGGACTGATCATGGGTCTAACTATTTGATTCCAGTCGAAATTTTTTAGGAGTCTGTGTTATTACATAAGTCACTTTCTGATTTCCTGTTTCCTTAGGCCTACATGCAATCATTTTATATTTCTATTACTCGTATTTATATTATTCAGTTATTCCTAAAAAGAACAGTCTATGGCAAATGCCGTCTGTGTCGCAGACGATCAATGAAAGGCAGAAGAAGGAGCCAACTCTCATTCCCCACTGGAGCCTTTCTTTAAATGGGAAAGAGGGTCCATGCTCACCCTGAACATTCAGGTAGAGAAAAGAAATCTTAAATCAGCTCATGAGAGTGACTGTGTCCTGGCAAAAACGCGGATAAATTGGCAGACGTCCTTTAGAGTCAGAAGCCAACCTGATCCAATTTGGCTGAAGGAAGACGCTCACCCCATGAGAATTTTGAAAGAGTTTAAGCAAGCAAAACTTATTTTCTTGCTATTATCTGCATTTTTAAAAGTGCCCATTACTTAGCCTCTGAGCATATATCGGAGGCTAATGACAGTACATAAAGGAAACAACGGTTGAGTTTCCACTTTCCAGTCTTACCTACGTCATCAGGCAGAGATCTGATTAACAGATGGGTCTCACCCCACGACCCTTAAAGTCAGTTCTGAAAATCGAGAGAAATAAGAGACGAGCAGGTTGACCCATGTTCGTTCTTCATGGAAAAACCCAAAGGCGTCTCAGTGTGCTGCTGTGGAGTCAGCGTCCCACTTTAGACTCAGGAAAGTCAAAACAAACAACATTGCAAAGAACCTTTATTAAGATTCCTTCCAATTCTGAGATTAAATAAATAGTATTTATTTTCCATACACTAATCATATTTAAGATGCATTTCCCCAAAAGGTTATTTCATTGTTGTCTTATGTTACAAACTAAAATAAGGTATAGATATGAGCCACTCTGAAAGGACCAATTAAAAACCTGAAAACACCTCCTCAAAGAAAGCAAACAGCAAAAGTATCAGGCAAGAGCTCGTGGGTTTCAGTTCATACGTGGCTTAAAATTAGCATCAATAGTAGCTTAATTTCATATGGATAATCATTTCCCAAGGTACGTGGATGTAGAAGTTCTGATTATTACCGCTTTTCAGAATCAAACTGAAAATAATACCGCTCAGAGAATTTAGAAATGTTATAAAGAGAGAGAGGAGGAGAGAAATTTTTCTTTTAAACCTACTTACCTAAATTGTTTAAAAGTAACATTTGGCAAATTTTCTTTATTTTTTAAAATAAATTTACAGAGTCTAGTCATAATAACATTATATATCTTTATGCATAGATGTCAGCCTCCAAACTCATATACATACATACTTACAGGAGTGTCTGTACACGTCCACTGACATACTCAGATTGCTTCTGTTGATGAGATTGGCGGACACAGAATAATGGGGTATCTTTGGAGATGTCACTAGGAATCCAAAGGCTGCTACATATTTTTCTCTCATTTCCTTGTTCATTCATCTCTATTTTCACTTATCCACTTATGCGTTCATTTATGGAATATATGACTATTAAATGATTTATCTTTCAGATTCATGGAAGGCACTTGGCATAAAAAAGATAAATGTTGATTGCTTTGTACTGAGGAGGCAGCCCACTTCACACATACTGACTACCATGTGCATGGTATGTTATATACCCTGGAGAGTATGGAGTGAAATGTTGTGTATACTTTCTCCTTAAAAGGAAATTATATGCTCATTAAATTGCTTATATGAGATTTACATTGCTTTCTTTTTGGACATATGACTTGTATGAGCTCTCAAGTTGCAGTCAAATCTCATTATATATCACAGCAGCGCAAAATGTGGTTCTTAAAACAAAAACCCTATGTAGACAGAAAGCGTAAGGAACAGAAGAGAGATACGGTTTTCACGTAACATAATAATTCTGCTTTGTTCTTTGAGAAATTTTCACACAGAGCATTTCCATTTGTAAAACTTGTATTTGTAAGCACTCGCTATCATGCTTTAACCTCTGCAAAATTCTTATGAGGAACACGATTTATTTTTTCTCTTTTATATTTTATGATTCTTCTCATTGAACGTAGACAATACAATAGAAATCTATAAAATAAAAATTTAATCCATTTCTGCACCAATCATTCTTCAGCTTCTGTCCTGCACGAGACAGTTCATTGAGCTGTCAATATTCAATACAGTGATCAACAACATTAATCCCACATCTTGTGAGAACACTCAGAAAGATGTGCCAATCCCAGGCCCCGTGAAATGTTATAAACTGCTTGCTGCTTTTGTGTTACATAGGTCTGGTGAACTTGGGAGAACTGGCAATACATTGTTAACTCATAGCTTTTGGTCTTAACCCCAATGTGTTTGCTTGGTTATCTTCGTTAACAGGAATTTGAGATAAATATATATTTGTTTAATACTAAGCCAGAAATAGGATCTAATCTAAAGCCAAATTCAATAGCCAAATCTTCTTTCACTGAGGTCACAATTTAGCCTCCAATCTACATTTACTCATCATGAATTCAACCTATTTTTTTAAAAGCACTTACTATTTACCTCCCAGGCATTGAGGTTATAGAGGCCAAACAATGTTCCTCACATAATGTATTTATCTCCTAGTAAATCTAGGGCTGGCCACTCAAAATGGCAAGAAGAAAACAAAAGGATAAACTCAGGGAAATGTCACTGGAACTGTAGGAGACCCACCTTCCAAGGAGAAGAATGTTTCAGCTTCCCTGGTCTTAACTTCATAGAGCAAACCGCAAATCAGGAAATGGGACAGGAAATCAAATCCGAAGAGCTTTCAACTTTTTTAAGGGTTCTCAAGATGTTAAATCAATGTTGAAATCATTTTACGTATTTCTTAAGTACTGCCAAGTCCCATTACTTTGAACCCATGACATATCAGTTCTCATCCTCAGAAATGAAATTTTTAAAAAATAGACACATAAAGAAGAGAATTTCAGGTCTTTCTAGAGATCAATATTCAATAAAAGCTAAAGTGAGTTTGTCTGCCAATTGTAAGCATTTAAATATACAGTTAAATAAATTAATTACTTCAAAACTATTTCAAAAGCTATAAAGGTGATTTTTTTTTTTTTGGTACTATAAATCCAACTGAACAGAGATATAACTATGTTTGCCAAAGAAAGAGACCAAAATTAAATGCGCACCCCTCCCCAATACACACAGATAATCTTTCTATACTACATTTCTCTCTCCTGCAATGACCACTTGGGATGACTAATTTAGCAGATAAAAATCTGCAATTAATATATTGATTCGAAACATTTTCCAATCACAAATTCTGAGAAGTATGTCAAGATCCATTTTTCTGTTCTGTTGTTAAGTACAGAATTACTCTTTTAAAAGCATCACCACATGGTATAAATTCAACAAAGATTATTAAATATTGGTATCTTTGAATTACATGTGTTTAAGCAAAATCATGTGTTAACCTGCCTTTGTCACCTGTGTCTTCTTTATGTAGACTTAGATGTTTGCACCGTGACTCCATGTTCATTCTCTGCATGAAGGAAGCGCCTCTTATTTTAGTTTGTTTCCTCTCCTTTCATAGATCAGGCAGCTCCATGCTTCCAAGGGGAACATGTCATAGAGTGTGGTTGCTCCTCAATAAAGCCTGCAGACCAGTCCAACACTATCATCAAAATAGGGTCAATTTTTCACCACTGTATTGCTGTTATTCTTACCTACGTTATTCAACACCCTATTGAAATATCACTGGGTTTTCTGTTTATTTTATTTTTTATTTTTCTATTTTTTCTATTTATTTTTCATTTGTTCTATTTCAATTACCTATTTGTCTACACTGGACTGTTTCTTGGTGATGTCAGCTGTCCACTTGTTTCTCTTGCCTTTGAGCCAGTTTATAGATCTTTCATATTCCAATTCTGCTTACCCAGAATTCCAATTCTGATCATGCCCCCTTTTCTATTTCTTTACACTACAGAATAAGATGCAAGTTGTCTAGAATATGGGGTACTTAAGAGACTGTGTCCCCACTTCTTCTTGTTTAGGGTCCTATACAGCTACTAAATCTCTCCTGAAATTTTGAGTAAACTGTGGTTAATTAACCAATTAAATATTAGTAAAATATATTTATGTAACATAAATTTTAGATGGTGCATGCACATTTTAGAATGCATGTTCTTACAAGTAGTGTTCACAGATATGTCTGGTCACATTTTTAAATAAGGTGAAAGAGGAAAGGCATTTTTATGAAATAACCATTAAATTAGCAAAAATATGAATATATTCAATATTTGACTGCATAATACAGTTGAACTCTGAAAATAAAATTATCTTTTCCTACATTAAGTGTTCCAACAGGGACTGAAGTGGCATATATTATGATTTAATTAAGGAACACACAATAGTAGTGAATTTCTTAGAAACAACAAAATAGAAACCAGAAGCGGAACGATCTCCCCTGAATTCTAAACTCATTTCCGATTCGACGTGTCCTCTTTCTTTATGCTTCTGATCCTCAGAGGTCAGTCTTTTGAATGACATGAGATGTGAATCCCTGAAAGGCTGATTCTAGGCCCTCTCACACTGTCTGCGCTGCTCTCACAGAGCCTCAGTCTGGTCTCAGATTTGATTGGCAGGAACTCAAAAAAGGCTGGTCTCTTTCAAAGTAAAAGTCCTATCTGAATTCTCCTTCAGCACAGATACAGCAGAGGAAGGTACTGGTACACGATGAGGTTAGATCTGTAACCTGTGCTGACCCTCTCCAGATCCTCAAGGGACTAAATGGATAAGGAAAACGAGAGCAAGGTATTATCATTAATTCATTATCTTGCCAAAATTCAAAAGGTAGGCTGCAAGTGGTTATGGATATTACAAGAGCCATAATTCCAGCTAATGAAATTAGGAAAACCATAGATGTTTTTGCCTCTTAATTAGCATAACTGAGCACTAATAATGTTTCTACAATCCTCTCAATTTAGACCATTTTAGTTTATCGTATTTCTTTGTTAACTTTTAAGTCTCAGTTTTGCTTGTACAGTACAGTCTGTGTTCTGGATCCACTTTCAAGTTCTTCCAAGGCAGAGGACGACCTGTTCAGGTGCCACTGTATACTTTTAGCTAACCACTAACCCCATCCCTTTCCCCTCATGGCGGACGCGACCTATCCATAGCCCCACTTGTTTGTACTGGCCCTCGTGAGCTCCCAGCTGGTAAGGCACACTCCCATGCTCACTGGCTCTCTCCTCAGAGACATATTTATCTCAGTACTCCTTAATAAATCCTTCAGGTTTCAGGCAAGATAATAAATTAATTCAATATGTTTTTTGAGTAGAGTGATGCATCCATAAATTACGGGTACACATTCTGAGAAATATGTTGTTAGGTGACTTCATCCTTGTAGGAACATCATAAAGAATACTTTCCCCGCCTGGATGGTAGAGCCCTCTCCACACCTCTCACATGTGGTGGTATAGCCGTTTGCTCCCAGGCCACAGATCAGTATAGCAGGCTTGCTGTTGTGTGCTGTAGGCAATTGCAACACAATGCTAAGTATTCATGCACTTAAACCTATATAACACAGAGAAGGTACAGTAAAAATATAGTATTACAATTTTATGATACCACTGTCATTTATACAGTGTGTGGTTGCCTGAACTGTCATTATGTGGTATATGACTGTAAGATTCGGAAATTATCTGAAGATTTTCTTTATACGAGGATTTTATTCACATAGATGATTCAACGTAGAAACTAGATAAAGATAAAAGAGGATTCCAGACTCTTGACATCATAAATAAGGCCCATCACATCCATCGGAGATGAACTGCCACATTTTACAATGAATGGTGCATTTGCTTCCCTCACACCCCTGGAGTCGTATCAGATGGTCATCAATGTGAACCCCATGTTACTGACCCCCGTGTTACTGACCCCCGTGTTACTTCCCTCACACCCCTGAAGTCGTATCAGATGGTCAGCAATTTGAACCCCGTGTTACTGACCCCCGTGTTACTGACCCCTGTGTTACTGACCCCTGTGTTACTTCCCTCACACCCCCCGAAGTCGTATCAGATGGTCAGCAATGTGAACCCCATGTTACTGACTGTAACTTCTCAGAGACTTGACTATTTGGGAAAAATCTGTTTTGAGTTGTTGCAGAAACAGTGTTACTTAATAAACTTCATTCAGCATTTTCGAGGTATAAGAGATCTGAAAATGTTTGATCCAGAAGGACAAAAATAACAGAATAAGACAACAGGAAGAAGAAAAGAAGACAGGGGTGAGCTGTGCCAGTTATTAGACCACAGAAACTATGAACAGGAAGAATCTGAGAAGAGAAAGGAACAGGGAGAAAGTCGGAGCCATCAGGCCTCAGGAAGCCAGGAAGCAGCCTTCCTCCTACGCACACAGACACTCATCCTGACCTTCATCAGAGGGTCTGGCAGGTGCACACACCCAACTCTGCCAAGGACCGAGCGGGGATCCCTCAGTCCCAAAGCCACCCTCTCTGTTCTTCCTGGTGGTGGTGAAGCTTTAACTCCGCAGACATTTCTACTCTGCCAATAGGAACCATGAAAGCAGGGTGGACACACTTTTGTTAAAAAGAATAGATGGCAAATTCCTCTGTTTTGCTTTGGGAGCCATATGGTATCTGTCATAACTATTCAGCTGAGCCCTCGCAACTTGAGAGCACCCATAGGCAATAAGGAAATAAATAAGCATGGATGTCTTACAGTAAAATTTTATTTATGGTCACTGAAAATTTGAAACAGATGCAATTTACACCGGTCATGAGATAACTATTTTTTTTTTTTAATTTAGAAAGCACAGAAATAATTCTTAACTCACAGAGCCTACGGAAACACAAGGCCGCGTTTGATTCATGGCAAGGGTCTCGCCTGTTTTGTTTACTTGCTTCCCAATCCACATGACGGTGGAAATCAAGGATCATCCTCGCCGTGGAAATGGGTTTCTGTCTCCAGTCTTTTCTCAGCTCTTGGTCTCAGAGGACAAACTTCACCATCCTCAGAGTTCATGCCTCAGCTACAAGACACTCCTCCTTTGAGCTCCTGAGGACAAGTAGAGGCTGAGTGCTGCCTCCTCTTCCCAGCTGTGTGGACCTCTCGTCCACCTGCTGGGAAATTATTCTTGTCAGCAGCCCCTCCTATGAGGTCTGAGTTCCAGCTGTTACTGTGTCTTCTCAATCAGCTGATGTTCTAATACTTTTCCTTTCTGGCCAAGCCAGAAAGGGTTGCAGCTACCTCCTGCAGTTACTATCTCTGTATTAACTCGGGGCCCCTTCCTGATATGTCAGCTTTCACCTGTGTAATTCATTCTTTCTTTAAATTCTCTCTGTTATGGGACCAAGCATGGTTTTTGTTTTCTTAACTGTCTGATGACTGATATGTTTCTCCCTGGCCACTTAACCTATGTTACTAAGATTACCTAATAAATTTCAATGACATTTCAATTCAGTGCCTCAACAACTATTATTATTTATTTTTTCATTACTTTACCACTAATTCCTGCTGGCTTTCCAGAAAGTCATTTCCTGAGAAAATAAAAATATGCTCAAGAAAGAACATTTAAGCCCATCCTTTGTGCCCAAGGGATGCTATAAATTAAGTATTACTATTTTGCTAAGGCAAGTTGGCTATGAGTTATCCCAGTCACATAATTTTCAGTGATTTGTTTTAAAGACCCTTGGCATAGTCCCTACCTAATTATACAAAGTACAATTTTTAAGCTTTATGATAATAATAACAACCATTGACATTTAAGGGAAACAGTCTATGTCACATATCATAAGTGGGTAACATTTCTTGTATTTATGTCTTATATTAATCTATGAAATATATATTATTAATGTCTCTTATCTAGATAGTGATTCTTAGCACACATATAGCTAACACTTTGTACAAGTTTACATACCTGATAAATATCAGAATCCTCATTTAAACCCAGGTATTTTGACTTTAGGTGTCTGATTTTTAATCACTATAATGTTTTTCTCTGTTACACACAGTGGAGGTCCCCCTTCAGGATCAGAGGATTGATCTCTCTAGCTGTTGAAATGGCTGCTGGTTTATTGTCCTTTCTGGAAATTGCTCTGGCCTTAATAGAATTGCTTTCTCAAGTTGAGTTGTCCCCTTTTTCTTGGGCAGTAGGTAGCTGGCATCATCAGATTCTTTAGCATCTGGGGACCAGCTCTGAAGGACTACACTGGGTTCCCAGCTCCCCGCGGTGGCCGCTGAGATTCTCAAATTCAACTTATTCCTTTGTCCAGTGCTGCCTGTTTTTCTTTTGTGCACAATGATGGATCTGAGAGCTTCCTAATAATTGTACTGCATGTTAACCTCTGTCTCTAAATATGCTTCCTTGGGAGTGGAATTTTCAATACCCAGGCAATTTAAATGAAATGATAATTGTTTAACATAATTTCATAGAGAGAAGGCTCATGGATTAAGTGAAGAAAATCTTACCATTAACTTTTAAATTTATTAATAACATTTGTGAAATGCTAACCCTGTGTGTCATTAAGTGTGACACCACGTATGTTCTTTATTATGATATGATACGATAGATAACAGAGCATTGTCAGAGGACGTTAAGTGACTTTCATAAAGCTGGATGCAGTCAGTTACCCAGAGGGATTAGAACCAGGGTCTCTTAACTCCAAGAATTATTATATTTCCACTTCATCTTTCAACTATAAGCTAGAAAGTAAAGCAATGATCATCAATTCATAAAAGTTAAGTCAAACATATTCGAAATTTCAACCCAAACAGTTACTTGAATGCAGGTGAGTTTACTTAGTAGCAATGTAAATATTCACATAACCACTATAAAATAACAACTAAACAGGAAATTCGGGGAGATTTATTTTGTTGATTTATTTTTCAGAGAGGAGACAAATGAGTCAAAATTTCTAATTGTTAAGTTTTTTTAAATATTTCAGATTAATATGAGTGTAAAATGATTAAGTTACATTGTTTGCATTTCTTGGGTGAAGTTCGAGTTGTCCTCGAGCCCTTCCCCCGGGCTGTGTGCCCTACACCCTCACATGGTGCACCTTACGTGAGAGTTTACCAGTCACTCGCCCTCCTCCTCCTCCTGCTTCATGAATTTAATTGTGTGTTTCTCTTGAGTGAGAGTATAAGTGAGTATAATTGGTTTCATGTTAGAATTGAGTACATTGGATACTTGCTTTTCCATTCTTGTAATACTTTACTAAGAAGAATGTGTTTCAACTCCATCCAGGTTAATTCAAAAGATGTGACATCCCTGTCATCTTATGGCTGAATAGCACTCCATGGTACACATGTACCACAGCTGATTAACCCACTCAAGTGTTGGGTTACACTTGGGTTGATCCCATGTCTTGATGTTTCTAAATTGAACTGCAATGAGCATTCGAGTGCAAATGTTCTTATGGCAAAATAATTTTTTTTCTTCTGAGTAGCTACCTACTAATGGGATTGTAGGAGCAAATGGAAGGTCTACGTTTAGCTCTTTGAGGATTCTCCATACTTCTTCCATAGAGGCTGTATTACTTTGCAGTCCCACCAGTGGTATAAAAGAGTTCCCTTCTCTCCACATCCATGGGAGCATCTGCAGCTTTGGAATATTGTGATGAGGGCTGTTCTCATGGAAGTTAAGTGAGATCTCAGGGTGGTTTTAGTTTACTTTTCTTTGATGATTAGGGACAATAAGCATTTTTTTGATGTGCTGTTAGCCATTCGTGTGTCTTCTAATGTTTGCTCTTTTCTTGTTTTTTAGGTTGAGTTCTCTGTAGCTGCTAGTTACCAGCCGTCTGTCAGATTCATGGCAGGCAGATACCTTCTTCCATTCCACACGTTGTCTGTTTGCTTTAGTTGTGCTGCCAGCTGTGCAGAAGCTTTTTACCTTGATCATGACCCATTTATTTGTTTTTGGTGTTACTGCAATTGCCACAGGGATCTTATTCAAAAAATCTTTTTCTAGGCTAATTTTTTTCAAGAGTTTCCCCCACGCTTTCATATAGAATTTTTATCATTTCATGTCTTAAATTTAAATCTTTTATCCATTGGGAGTCAGTTTTTGTCAGTGGTGAGCAGTGTGGGCCCAGTTTCAGTCTTCTACAGGTGGCCCACAAGCTCTCTCAGCACCATTTATTAAATAAGGATTTTTTTCCCCAAGCGTGAGCTTTGGTTTGGTTTGTTGAAGATCAGCTGGTGAAATGAAGCTTGTTCCATTTCTAGGTTCTCTGCTCTGTTCCATAGATCTATATCTATTTTTGTGCCTGTGTAGTGCCAGTTTGATCACTATGGACTTGTACTATAACCTGAAGTCTGGTAATGTGAAGCCTCCAGGTTTGTCTTTATTAAAATTGCATTGGCTATTCAGGGTGTTTTCTGGTTCCATACGAAGCATAAGTATTATTTTTTCAAGTTCTTCAAAGTATGACATTTGTGCTTTGATGAGGATTGCATTAAATCTGTAGATTGCTGTGGATGGTATGGACATTTTAACAATGTTAATTCTTTCCCAACAATGAGTGTGGGATGGCCGCCCACTTGTTAACGTCTTGTGTTATGTTTTTCCTTGAGGTCATGCAGTTCTTTCTGTAGAGATCCTTCATGTTCTTTGGTAGGTATATTCCGCAGTATTCCATTTTCTTCGCAGCTCTTGTTAACTGTTAATTTCTAGTTCAGCACCATAGTAGAATGTAATGAGTCTACTGCTGTACAAATGAGTCACAGGTGTGAGAAAATTTTCTAAATTATGGAATTGCAACAACACAGTTTCATGTTTGTTTCTACGTAAGCTGTTAGTTTCCTTCCTCCTTCTGGATTTTAGTAATCAATCTTGGTATTAGCCTTGTCCTCAGTAGTAACAAAATACTAGGTTGAATTCTAAATTTGAGGACCCTGAAAAACAGATGTCCTCTGAGTGAACCTCAAGCTAGCTGCTCCCAAGCCTTGTAGCTCAAGCACTTGACAGGATATGCAGTGGGGAAGTCGCTGTGGCTGGAATAAATAGCATTTCATGTTTATCCTCTGCTTCGTTTTTCTTCCGTCCTTCAGTATTTAGTTCTCTGAAGATCTCTGGGAGGAGTTTAGTTCATGCTAAATATTATCATTATTTACTTATTTATTTATTTTTAGAGACAGAGTCTCACTTTATTGCCCTCGGTAGAGTACTGTGGTGTCACAGCTCACAGCAACCTCCAACTCCTGGGCTTAGGCGATTCTCTTGCCTCAACTCCCTGAGTAGCTGGGACTACAGGTGCCCACCACAACGCCTGGCTAATTTTTGTTGCCGTTTGTCCAGGGCTGGGTTCTAACTGGCCACCCTCGGCATAAGGGGCTGGTGCCCTACCCACTGAGCCACAGGTGCTGCCCATGCTAAATATTATTATCATCATCCCCTTCTTTCTTAGAATTATGTAAACTACTGACTTAAAATGTAATTAGAGCTATCCTCAACCCAGCTTCATAAAAACTAGTTTAATTGGGAAAATTAATTCATTTCTCTAGGCTAGGAATAATCAGTTTTCTATTTGGTCGGTCACTAGACAGTAAAGAACTTTTTTAAAGGATGTTCCAATTTTTATTAAAGCTAATTGGTTGAATATTTTAAAATTGTTCTATGTAAAACGTGTACATAAATACTTGTTCTGTGTAAAAATGTCCATAAAATATGTACTGTTACCTTTTGTAAAAGAAATGATCCTTTTGAAACAAAGGTATGAGAATGATACAAATGGGCTCAGCGCTGTAGCTTACAGGCTAGGGCGCCAGTCACATACACTAGAGCTGGCAGGTTTGAACCCAGCCTGAGCCTGCCAAACAATGACAACTATAACCAAAAAATGGCCATGCATTGTGGCCGGTGCCTGTAGTCCCAGTCACTTGGGAGGCTGAGACAAGAGAATAGCTTGGGCCCAAGAGTTTGAGATTGCTATGAGCTGTGACACCACAGTATTCTACAGAGGGTGATGTAGTGAGACTCTGTCTCAAAAAAAAAGTATATAAATAAAAAGTTCATCTAAAAAATTCCATGTGCTGCCCTTTTGTGGCTCAGTGAGTAGGGTGCCAGCCCCATATACCAAGGGTGGTGGGTTCAAACCTGGCCCTGGCCAAACTGCAACAAAAAATAGCCGGGCACTGTGGCAGGTGCCTATAGTCCCAGCTACTTGGGAGGCTGAGACAGGAGAATCGCGTAAGCCCAGGAGTTGGAGGTTGCTGTGAGCTGTGACTCCACAATAAAGTGAGAATTTGTCTCTTAAAAAAAAAACCCAAAACAAAAAAAATTCCATGCAAGAAATTAAGTGGTAGCTGAGTTCCCCTGGTTTATTTTACACAGATTATGTGTTTCTCAAAGACAGCTCATCACTACCACCATTTGTTATAAGCTTAAGGTAGAATTGATAGATCCATTTTAATAACCATGCTGATTTATCTGTACTACTGTTCAGAATTCTAGAAAAAGATTTCCCAGCAGAAAATGTTTTTCCTACATTCATTTTTTTTCTACAAATACTCATGAACAATTACATAAGATATCAAAATGTAAGATGCGGCAGAAATGTAGAAATGTAGATCAGACAGGTACGGGCAAGTCTCCGGTTGTAGTACGTTATCACAATACAACAAAATACTTGGAGAAACACATAGTAGAACTGCACACATGCAGATAGTTAGAGATGCTGCGTGTCGGCCAGCCTAGGAAATGTTCACTGCATATGCCACAGGAGTTCCTAGAACTTTGATCATGAATCCAATCTTTTCCTTTACAGATTTGAACAAAGAGAATAGGAAAAAGATATGTGGCACTCCCTAAAATCACAGTTAGTGAAACGAGTTTCCAGGTTATTTTAACAGAACTAATATCTAAGAAACCACCACTTTTTAAAGATCTAGTAATAGAGCAGGGCCTGTGGCTCAGTGAGTAGGGCGCTGGCCCCACATACTGAGGGTGGTGGGTTCAAACCCAGCCCCAGCCAAATTGCAACAAAAAATAGCCGGGTGCTGTGATGGGAGTCTATAGTCCCAGCTACTTGGGAGGCTGAGGCAAGAGAATCGCCTAAGCCCAGGAGTTGGATGTTGCTGTGAGCTGTGATGCCACAGCACTCTACTGAGGGCAATAAAATGATACTCTGTCTCTTAAAAAAAAATCTAGTAATAAATATATGCA
>CAUYQV010081406.1:0-32137 GCA_963574575.1 Galagoides demidoff
TGAAGGCAAATAAGATTCCTTAAGCTTAGTTTATCATTTAATTCTGCAGATCAATCTATTTTAGGACCGACTTCTAACTTTCAGGTCTGTGATGTAAAACAGAGGATATAGCTGTGCAGGCCAGGGACTGCAAGACGGCCACTGCGTGCTCAGCGGGGACAGCAAGGCGGCCACGGCGTGCTCAGCGGGGACAGCAAGGCGGCCACGGCGTGCTCAGCGGGGACAGCAAGACGGCCACCGCGTGCTCAGCGGGGACAGCAAGGCGGCCATCGCGTGCTCATCGGGGACAGCAAGGCGGCCATCGCGTGCTCACCGGGGACAGCAAGGCGGCCATCGCGTGCTCACCGGGAACAGCAAGGTGGCCATGGCGTGCTCAGCGGGGACAGCAAGGCGGCCACGGCGTGCTCAGCGGGGACAGCAAGACGGCCACCGCGTGCTCAGCGGGGACAGCAAGGCGGCCACCGCGTGCTCAGCGGGGACAGCAAGGCGGCCATCGCGTGCTCAGCGGGGACAGCAAGGCGGCCATCGCGTGCTCCCAGGGCGTCCGTCCCTGCCTCCTCGTGCACATTACTTCCCCAAGGCCTTAGCATCTCCCTCAGAGGCAGTGAAAGACATCAGAAAGAGGGGTACACTCTGCCTTTGGTCAATTTTAGGATAGGAAAATTAAAGAAGGCAGTTTGCAATGACTCCTGCTTTAAGCAGTAATTTTCTTAGCAAAGGAAATACACAAATATTATTTGACTTTGACTTTCAATCAAGATCAATTAAAACTATATTGACCTTATTATTCCTGGTATTAAGGATTGAGAATTTCAAAAATCCTCCCTCTGACAAACACCACCTTAACCAGGTGATTACAGTCGATGTCAACAGTGAACAGTCACACGGATCATTTGTACCCCTGATGTGACTTTACCTCTGTGACGTTCCTGTTAAAATCCACAGTCCTGTCCAATCATGAGATAAAGATCAGACAAACCCCAACTGAGGGACAGTCTGCAAAATACCTGGCCGGCCTTCCACAGAGCTGTGAAGGTCGTCAAAAACTATTACTATGCCGCCAGCACCTGAGCCTCAGATTTCTTCCAGCTTCCACCCCAAACCCCAATTTGTTTAAGCTTTCCCAGACCTGTTTCCTTTTAAAATCAGACACATTTTCTTGAGGCCTAAGGAAAATCTGAGAAATTGCTACAGCCAAGAAGAGCCTAAGGAGACTTAGTAGTCAGAAGGGAAACAGTATCCCAGATGGGGTCCGCAAGCAGGAAACAGACATTAGGCAAAATTAAGGAAATCTGAGTAAAATGTGTATTTTAGTTAATAATAATGCATCAGTACTGTTCCATTAATTGCAACTAACATAAAAGGTAACATAGGGGAGCAGGACGTGAGTGCATGAGGGTTCTCAGTATGACCTTTCCAATTTTCCTGTAAATCTAAAACCATTCTAAAATAAAAAGTATCCTGACTGGGATACCGAATGTCTTCACTGAATATAGCAACTGTCAATCAAACAGAACACATGACCAGTTGCAGCCCTTGCTCTGTGTACGGTAAGCGAGGACTCCAGGCAAATACCTGCAGTAGAAGGGAACATTTACAGAGGTCTAGGGTGCTCCAGAACCCACACTGGGCATATGACAAAAGTTGCCCAATCCACTCTACTAAATACCACTGAGGTTGTGATGGTTACCCAGAGTTTACACACGTGCAAAAATACTGCCAACGTTGGCTAGGTGCTTCAGGACCAGACGCCATGCTACACACTCAGGGGAGTTACCTTGTTTCATTCCCTTATAATCCTGTTTTATCATTTCCCTTTTGCAGAAAACCTAAGATACAAAGAAGTAAGTTTCCTATGACCCCACAGCTTGTACATGACAAGGCCGGATTAAAATCTGAACCCTGCATGCTTCCAGTTACCCCCCTGCTTCCCGGTGTGGGAGCTGAGCAGCTCTGCATCTTCACCCTGGGATGCTATAAAAATGCAGATTCTGCAGATTCCCAGGCACCGCCCCAGCTGCAGGGGCCTGAACTCTGGTTTGTAGAGGTGACCCCCACGCACAGAGCTTCACTGACCCCCAGGCACAGGGCTTCAGTTTATCAATGGCTCTCAGCTATTCTGCTGAAGTTTGCCTTCTGGGTTATCATTAGTGGCTACTGTTGGTTAGCCCTGGCATACATCTGTGTAGGCAGATCTATATCCTCTTTCCCCCATTACTGCACTGCTAGTGTCTGATCCGCAGACTGCTTCCAGTCTCCACGGCAACCCCTCCTCTTCCTGAGCTCTTCCTGAACTGTTTTCCTTTCTTTGATTCTCACTGTGTTGCCCAGGCTAGAGGGCAGCGGCATATCACAGCTCGCCGCAGCCCCAAGCAGTCGTCTCCCGAAGTGCTGGGACTACAGGCATGCACCACTACACTGGGCTCAGACATGTTTAATATGAAAACAGAATACCACAAGAACACAACTTTATGAAACAACTTCAACAGCTCTACCCATTTGTATAATCTATTTGCTTTTAGAATCAGACCAAATATTTTTAGGCTCAGTCATAAACCATTATCTATCACCAAGTCATTATTAATTCTGTATTTAAAACTCAAACATACAGAGTGTTACACACAAAAACATTATTTCCATTTTGTTCTCTTCTGCTGTTAACAACTTGCTCAAAATTTGCCAGCTGTGTTCCTGGAAGCAAATAAAAATAAAGCCAATCAATCAGCTAAGAGCAAGCATTGGCTCAATTTATTAATAATCCACCTCCCAACAAAAGCCCCAGTGTGATTTGAAAAGCAGTCTGTTCACCTGACAACCCTTTAAGAATGAAAACTGGCCAGGACTGGAGACGGCCGTGGGCCTGAGAGCTATCTCTCTGCTCCACACTCTTGTCCACCTCCTATCTCCAAGTTTCCTCAACTATAAATGGAAGATAATAAATCTGCCTTCTAAAAGTTCACAGGTTTTGCCAGATGGCAACAGGAAATATTTTATAGCTACCATATTTTTTCTTCATTAGCATACTGAAGAAACACCAACTCAAATTAAAGACTAATCTACTTAGAAATCCGTGTAAGCAAATTAATTACTGCAATAAACATAGTTAGATATCTGACGGTGTCTTCCTACAACACTAAGAAGAGTAATTTCTTGCTATCTCACAATGATGTACTTGCTGAGATAAAGGAAGAGCAGCTTGGATTATTCCTCTGGGAACAGACAATACAGCCCCAACCTCGAGCGGGGTGCACAGGGGTCATCGTACCAGGCATTACACAGCCGTACCTGCCGTCTAGCGCTCTGCATTACTTCTGAAAGGACATAGCACAGACTACCCCTCCCCCAAGTCACACAGAAAAACAGTTACACTGAAATGTGGTAACAAGCAGGGATGGTTTCCCAAAGCAGGAGGGTGGTGGGGTGGCATCCAGGGTGGGCTTGAACAAAAAAACTTCAAAGCTGCACGTCTCTCTCCCACCACCTAACCCAGATTTCTGACGATAATCACAACAATACATCTCAATACCCTAATTATGCTGCTCCTACTTATCTTGACATTCAGACTCTAGGATAAAAGAAGATGTATTATATGTAAACCAATTACGGCGAACACAGGAATTTAACAGATAGCAATGTATGCCATGTGACTGTCCAATTATAAGCTTTTCTTAATTACTATGAGCTAAACAGGAGCTATCACAAATTTAAAATCACTCCTGAATCGTGGATATGAATTTTTAAAAAGCACAATAGAGGGAAGATCAAGCTTCCTTTCATTGAAAGGATTTTTCAGGGGCCCACAGGAGCTGGAAAGAAAAGAAGGTCGCTCAGAGAGCTGGAGTCCATCTGGCAAAGGCAGGTGGCCAGGGCACTGCAGGGGCAATACCTGCCTCGGGGCGCCCTGTCCTGTGCACCCCTACAGACAAGGAGAAAGGACAGCAGGCTCAGAGAGCCCCGAGTGTGTGTCCCAGAGCTCCCAGAACAATGCCGGAGAGCCAACACGTCAGGACTCGGAAGCCCAGAGTTGTAACTATCGAACTGGCTCGAAGTTATGGGGGTGGAAGGTAATCATACACTTGAAAATAAGCACTAAGAAGAGATCAGAGCCATGCAAAAGGAATAATGATTTAGGAAAATGCAATTTCAAGTTACAATGAGATATCCCCTTGCACCTGTTAAAATGTCTTTCATAGGCCAAGCACAGTGGCTTATGCCCATAATCCTGGCACTTTGGGAGGCTGAAGTAGGAGGATTGCTTAAGGCCTGGAGTGTCTACTAAAAATTAAAAATTATCTGGGATGGTGGCATACACCTATAGTCCCAGCTACTTGGTAGGCTGAAGCAGGAGGAGTGCTTGAGCCCAGGAATATGAGGTTGCAGTGAGCTATAATGATGCCAATGCACATGAGACTTTTTTACCAAAGAGTTTTTTACCATTAGAGTTTTTTACCAAAAAGACAAAAGATAGCAAGTGTTGGTAGTGATGTGGAGAAAAATGAACCCTGTATGCTGCTGACAGGAATGTAAACTGGTATAATCATTATGCAAAACAGTATGGAGGTTTCCCAAAATAAAAATCCAAGTATCACATGACCCAGTAACACTTCTAGGTATACATGCAAAGGAAATGAAATCAGTATGCCAAAGAGCTGTCTGCACTGCCATGTTCACGGCACCTCTATTCAGGCAACCAAGACACGGAATCAATCTAAGTGTCTTAACGAAGGGATAAAGAAAACGTGGTGTATACACACCATGGAATATCATTCAGCCTTTAAAAAGAAGGCAACCCTGCATTTGCAACAACAGCGACGAAAATAGAAGACATTCGGTTAATGAAATAAGCCAGGCACTGAATGAAAAATACTGTAGGGTCATCCACGGGAAATCTGAAAAGGCCAAGCTCCTAGAAGCAGCGGGGATTAGAACAGTGGTCCCCAGGGGCCTGGAGCAGGCAGGGTGGGGAATGAGGAAAGGCTGGCTAACGGGGACAAAGTTTCAGTCAGACGGAGGAATGCTTCCAGAGATCCACCAGATGGCATGGCGACTGTAGTTAATAATACTTGAAATTTGTTTGAAATTTGCTAAGAGTAGATTTTAAATGTTCCATCAGGAAAAAAAAAAATGATAGCCATGTTAATTAGCTTGATTTGATCATTCCACAAGTGTATACACATTGAAACATCACCTTATATCTCACAATAAATATATGCAATAATTAAAAAATAAGAACACTGATTCTTGCCCACATAACCAATGTTACTAATGACAGCTAACACATACTGAGTAATATCAGTGGGCCAGGCACTGTTACAAACACATTATGTGAATTAAATTCCCACAGTGTTTTCATTAGCCTCATTTAGACACAGGGAAACTGAGGCATGGAGCAGACCAGTATCTTGCTCAGTGTAAGAAAGTTAAGTGGAAGAATCTGGAAACAAAGGCAGGCGGTCTGACTGCAGACTCTGTCGGCTTCCTCCCCAGGCTGCTGATCTTTCCTGGCCTGGGATCGGTGGGAAAGGAAACCCCCTCCACACACTCTCTGCCCTCCACCCCACACCCTCTGCAAAGCTACCCACATGCTCTCAGATCCAACTGCAACTTGGCCACCATGTAGAAATATTTAATATTTCTACTTTTAATATTCAACACATAGACAGAGATCAAGATTTTGCCTTTTGAAGCAATCTTGGCCTTTTCCCTGTCTTTCACACAAGCAGACAAGACAAGCCATTTGCCTGCACTTGGAAACTTACGTGTATTGGTGAGGCTGGGTCAGGCTGAACGCTCTAAAACACAAATCAGAAGTGTCTGTGTCATCATCTCATGATCACAAGGCCACGTGAGTGAGAGCACATTACTGTAAGAATTAGATGAGACCTTGCCTTTAACAGGGAGTACTGGCAGCTGGCCATGACCAGGCAGAAGAGGAGCACCCACATATCCTTGCAGAAGCCCCGGTTCAATGTCAGAAATCCAAGCAGGGAGACCAGAACAACGAGCAAAACCGCCAGCACATTCTCCTTGACATCTTCAGTTCTGAGCAAAATACACAAAGGAAGACAAAGAAGATGAAAGGAGAGCGTGTCCACTTTTAAACAGTGAATGCCTGTGTCTAAAAGGGCAGTGTTAGCCCGGCAGTTCCCCGGAGCAAGCCCCTGCTTCTGCCTCAGACTGTTAGGTTTTTTTCTTTCCTCATCCCTGTACTATAAACAAAACCCACATCTTAGCCCCAGATTTCTATCACTGAAGCAAATTAAATATCAGCCCACTGGATTAATGATTCCATGCACTGTATGGAATGTGTTTCAGATAAAGAGCCTCACTGGTGCCTTTCATTTGAAAGGGTAGGAGGGTGCGTTAATACCTGGTGAAGGCAGGAAATTGCTTCCAGAAAGAGTCCTTGGAGCCAGGGCTGCTACCCAGTTTCAGAAACCCAGAGAGGTCCAGCCAGAGAGCTGAGAGAGATGTGTAACCTCTCAAAGGTACAGAGAGCTTGCCTCAGGGTGTGCCACGGCCACACCATCTCACTGAGCTTGTCTGAGGGTGTGCCGTGGCCACACTGTCTCACTGAGCTTGCCTCAGGGTGCGCCACGGCCACACTGTCCCACTGAGCTTGTCTGAGGGTGTGCCGTGGCCACACCATCTCACTGAGCCTGCCTCAGGGTGCGCCACGGCCACACCATCTCACTGGGTAACTCTCTCTTGTGCGACTCCCCATCCCAGCTTGAAGGGACTCATGTTCAAGCACAGATAGGAAGGGACTGTGGGGCTGGATCCTGGAACCTAGGCAGGGTGCAGAGGATGCTGACAGCAGGGCTGCAAGAGACAAAGCTGGGGGGTCACAGTGCTGCAGAGAGCTGGGAGGGAACACGTGAGGGAGGATGGGGAGACAAGAAGAATGAGCAAGGACCCAGCTTAAGACTCCAGAGGGGGAAGACTTAGGATAAAATGCAGAGTGGGGCCATGGGAGGAGGTGGCAGAAATGAGTAAGGGGCTGAGCAGGGTGGCTCATGCCTGTAATCCTAGCACTTTGGGAGGCCGAGGTGGGAGGATTGTTTGAGTGAGGTCAAGACCAGCCTGGAAAATACAGCACGACACTACCTGTACAAGAAAGAGAAAGAAACATTAGCTGAGCTTGGGGGCACACACGCATAGTCCCTGCTAGTTGTAAGGCTGAGGCATGAGGATCACTTGAGCCCGGGCATTCGAGGGTACAGTGAGCTATGATGAGTTCACTGCACTCAACTGGGGCAGACCCTGTCTCTAAAAAAGAGAAAAGAAATGGACTAAGGGAGGATGACATGGACCACAATGTCAGGGGACAAAAGCCCTGGAGTTCGGATGGGTCATTCCCAAGAATCTGAGCATACTTCTTACCTCACCAAATTTTGTTCATACACACACCACTCTCCCTCATAAAACTATAATCTTTTTTAGACAGGGCTAAGTGGCTACTCCACACCTGGCATGTAAATAATAATGAACACTTTTTAAAAGTTAAGAGACTTTATTTTTTTTAAGACATTTGAGATTCATACCAAAATTGAGAAAAAGCACAGAGTTCCCACAGCCATCAGCTGATGAGCCTACGTTGACATGTCATTATCACCCCAAGTACACAGCCTACGTTCGGGCTCACGCTTGGTGTTGTATACTCTGTGGGTTTTGACAAATGTATCCACCATCACAGTATCATACAGAGCAGTTTCCCGCCCTAAAAATCCTCCCACATCAAACCCCTGGCAACCATTAATCTTTTTATTGTCTCTGTAGTATTGACTTTCCCAGAAGGTTGTAGAGATGGAATCAGAGTACACAGCTTTTTCAGATTGTCTTCTTCCGCTCAATACCATTCAGTGAAGGTTCCTCCATGTCCTTCTGTGGCCTGATGACCCATGTCTTTTTATCCCCTATAATATTATACTGTAGGGATGTGTCATGGTTTACTCTCCATGTGCCTACTGAAGGCCATCTAGGGTGCTTCCAGGTTTGGACAACTATGAATAAAGCTGTTATAAACATGTATGTGCAGGTTTCTGCACAGACATAAGTTTTCAACTTATCTGGGTAAATACCAAGGAGTGAGACTGTTAGACTGAGTGGTAAGAACACGGTCAGTTTTGTAAGAAGCTGCAGAACTGTCTTCCAAAGTGGCTGCCCTGTCCTGCACTCCCAGTGCTGACCGAGAGCCCCTGTCCCTCCACACCCTCCCGGGCCTGTGGTGCTGCTGTGCTTTGTGTTTGAGCCGTCCTAACAGCTGTGTTGTGGCATCTCAGTGCAGTTCTCTAATGACCTAGGAGGTGGAGCATCTTTCCATACACTTATTTGTCACCTGTATTTCTTCCTCAGTGAGGCATCTGCTCAGACCTTCAGCCTATTTTTAAGCTGTCCATTTTCCTACTGCTGAATTTTAAACATTCTCTGCCCGTTTTGGATAACAGTTATTTGTCATATATGCCTTTTGTAAATATTTTCTTCTAGTATGTGGAACCTTTTTAATGAATGAATAAATGAGTAAGAATGAACCCAACTGTAATGCTGACATTTGATGCTTTAGCAGCTAAAGAAAACGAGGGAGACACAACTCAGGATAAAACTCTTGAGGAAACACACAATTAAGTGCGTGAATCATTTGTTATGGACTTTGTGCCTATAATTACAGACAGATAGGCATAGGACTGATAGACAGATGGACACAGATCCAAGAGATTCCAAGAGCTACAAAAGTAAATGACTGCAGTAAAATAAACTCGGAGCTGTGCTTGCCAAGAACACAGCCTTGGGCCTCCCGCAGGAGGGAGGGCAGGAGACTCTGGAGGCAACAAGCCAGGAGAAGGAAATCAATGCTTAATTTGGTTGGACTGAGCTGCCGCTGAAATATCACAGAATAATATATGCAAGCGGAAAAGTAACATAGAAATATACAGAAAGATCAAGTACCCAGAGATCATGGTGCTCAAGTTAAAAGAAGAATGTTCTTTTTTTTTTGAGAGAGAGAGCCTAGTTCTGTTGTTGTCCGAGCTAGAACGCCATGGCCCCAGCCTAGCTCACAGCAACCTGAAACTCTTGGGCTCAAGCTAACCTCCTGCCTCAGTCTCTCTAGTAACTGGAACTGCAGGTGCCCACCACCATACCTGTCTAATTTTCTATTTTTAGCAGAGATGGAGGGTCTTACTCTTGCTCATACCAGTCTCCAACTCCTAAGCTCAAGTGATCCTCCTGCCTGGGCCTCCCAGGGTGCTAAGATTACAGAAGTGAGCCACAGCGCCCAGCCTAAAAGTTTTTTAAAAACTACTTGGGGAACTAAAATATATTCGGTGAAAAGAGAAATTTGTGTGTCATCTATTTCCACTATGCACTTGTAATAGAGCTAGACATATTTGGTTAGTGCCAGTTCATAAAATTCATTACGTGTTCTTTGGAGTGCTCTAACATCCTAATATATACTAAAAACACGTGAAAGCCTTGGAACTACATACAGAAATTCCAAAGGAAGAAAAACAAAGTGTTTTTCTATTCAGAGGGAAGGAATCAAGTTCCTAAAAAAGTATTTTTCTGCAGATTCTTCTCCAGCAGGGCTCCATTCCTCTGCCCCAGCCTCCACACACTCCGGCCCCCACCTTGGTCTTTCACGTATCTACATTTAAATACTGAGTAAAAAAGTTTACTCTCCAAGGCAAAGAGTGGCTTGACTAAGGCTGTACTTTTGAAAGAGGTTTACATGGTACACTGGAGGGGAAAGAGGCCAGAGCAAGGATAAACACCTCTCCCAGGAGCCATAATGAGGGCCTGGGAAATCGACACGGCCAGGGAAGAGGAAGGGACCCCTGACTCTAAGACATAATTCAGAGCAAGGCAGAAAGGACCCAGACGGAGGGTGTTCAATGAAGGATTGACTGAAAGAATAAAAATTTCTCTACAATTTAAATCTGGTGGGGAAAGAATCATGGTAAAACCAGAAGCAGAAATTGAGACGGGGGACTGATTTGCAAAGGGAAGTTAGTGTCACACAACAGATGCGGTCAGCACGGGCCCCAGCAGAAGCGGTCAGCACTGGCCCCAGCTGCCAGGACTCATCAGTGAACAAAAGGGATGGAGCTTCCTTTCTAGAGGTGGTGCCAGAAAGTAAGTCCGAACAATAAAAAGTAAGTACACCGAACAGTACACAAAGATATTAAGTACAACAACAACAACAAAGAATAGAGCAAGATACAAAGAAAGGCAAGGGGATTGGCCGTGCAGGTATCTGGGGGAAGAAACTTCCATGCAGAAGGAAGAGCCAGTGAGAAGTCTTAGGCTGGAGGGTGCCTGGCTTGGTTGAAAAATAACAGGAAGGCCAGCCTGGGCAGAGAGGCGTGCACAGTGACAGTGGGAGGTGAGGTCAGAGCACGTGAGCGGCTACACATGGGCCACTTATGGGTACTGGTCGGTTTCTGAGTGAAATGGGAACTTGCTCCAGGGTGGTTAGCAGATCACTGGCATTAGAAAGCCTCGCTTTCTTGTTAGGAACAGGGTACAGGGAGAATGGGGTGAAGGAGGGAAGATGCTACTGCAGACACCAGGTGGGAGGTGAGATGGCTCAGAGCAGGTGGTCAATTAAAGCTAGAAAGATGCACTAGGCAGATACATTTGGAAGGAACAGTGACCACAATTTCCTGTGAGAGACTGAATTCAGGTACAAAAGGAAAGAAGACTTGAGGATGATTCCAAGATGTTTAACCAAAAGCACTGGAAGGATGGGTTGTCATGACCTGAGATGTGCAAGGCCGCAGGTGAAGCAGGCCTGGGTGAGGTCGAGATAAGGAGCTCAGTTTTGGGCTATAATCATGGACGCCAATGTGGTCAATTCAGACATACAAGTCCACAGTTTCGGAGATGGGTTCAAATTAGAGGTACAAATCTGAGAGCCAGCATATTTAAAGCCACAAGACCAAAGAAAAGAGGGCAGATAGAGAAAGGAGAGACCAAGGGCTCTGCAGCACCTGGGGATGCCACGTTATGAGGGGTCAAAAGGCAGGGGAACCTATAACACTCTGCTTCCTGTGAATGAGCAACCAGCAAGACAGAAGGAAAACCCAGAAAGAGCTGAGCCTCGGAAGCCAAGAGAAGGAAATCTACCAGGAAAGAAAAGGAATCCCCTCTTTCCAGTACTGTAACTGGGTCCAGTACCATGAGAACTGAAGGAGGGGGTCAACAGTGACCTTGACAAGGTCAGGTTCAATGGGGTCCCGGGCCTGGGGAATCTCAATGGAACAGGAGTCCAAGAGAATGGCAGAAGAGGAACAGGAAACAAGCACAGACCAGTCTTCAAGGAGTTTCACTGCCAAGGGCAGCAGAGAAACAGGACGGTAGCTGGTGAGGAAGCAGAGTCAGGAAAGGGATTTTCAGGGTGGGAGATGGGGGAGCACGTTCTCACAGTGACAGTGATGACAGTGAGCTCCGTTTGAGTAGCACGAGCCATTTCTGCTCCTGCTCTCCAGGTCTCAGCCTGTGCTTCCTGGTTAGAAGGGCCGTGGCCAGCCACCCACTCTGACACCTGTGCCCCTCCCGCCCCAGGTCCTTCGTCTCAGGCCTTTCCGGGTTTCTGTGCTGGCACCTTTTGCAGTGTGCTCTTCTCCCATGAGGGCAGAGACAACGGCTGTTTCAGTCATCACTCTATACCCCGTGGCCAGCACAGGGCCCGGTGTGGAGTAGGTGCTCGAGTTAGTATCTGCTGAGTGAAGTTTTGAAGTGATGCACACATGGTGCTGACCTGATAAACTACATAGATGACAACCTCCATGTTTGACAGGAGGAAATAAGAGAAAATAAGCAAGGAGAATAGGATGAGTCCAAAAGTATCTGGGTAGGATGGAGAGCTACAAGCAAGTAGAAGAGGCGGCAATTACAGAAACCATGAAGCCGCTGCGCGGAGACTGAGGAAACCTTTCAAGGAAGAAGAGCCTGAATTCGAGGGTGAAGGTGACAGACACCAGGCACAAGGACTTCACCCGGGCGTTTACAGCAATGGTCAGCTCGGTTTCACTGCCTGTTACCCACCGATTTCTTCCACTTCTTGCCCAGTTTTTATAGTTTTTTATTATGTGAACCTTTTCTTTCTAAACTTTAAATTTTAACAATTAAAGTTTTTTCATTCACTTCAAATATAAGACCCCCCACTGAATTCAAAGGTAATTTACTTATGACTTTTGAAATAAAAATTTAGCTATCATAATAAAAAAGCATACAATTTATTTAGGAAAGTTGTGCTTTTTGAAACAGACCTTTTGAAAACATAGCTGTCCTAATGAAGAAGATGAGTTAATAAGGTACAGCGTTTTTGTTTTGTTTTGTTTTTTGCAGTTTTGGGGCGGGGCTGGGTTTGAACCCACCACCTCTGGCATATGGGGCTGGCGCCCTACTCCAAAGCCACAGGCACCGCCGTAGGGCACAGCTCTATATTATACACAGGGCTGCACTGAAGTGGCGGCAGGCTCCGCCCAGGAATCTGCATGTTACACAGCACCCACTGGCCTGGCTGGGATCACACCTCCCTGCAATGTTTCCAAACTGCTGGGTTTTTCCAGGTCAGTGTTTGGGTTTCTTCCTCCTTCCCCGTTATGAGCTGGGGGTTCATGCAGGCTCTTTCCTCCTAATGGACTCACCATTCCCGCTCACAGACGACTTAAAGTAAGGCTGAGGGTCTAAATGTCAGTGACCAGAGTTAACAATATGTGCTTTGACTAGCTTCATTTTCTAAAAGTCATTTTTCTTCTTCCCGGGTTCTGGGCCACATTCCAGCAATAACAGTAATAGACGCTAATGTTTAAAGAGCTCTCTCAATGGGCTAAAGTGACTGAACACTCATAACAAGTTTTCCCCATTTCACAGATTGGAAACTGAGGCACTGACAGGTCTTGTAGCCATCCTGACATCACAGCACTGATGAGTAGCAGGTACTGAATCTGACTCCCAAGGGCCGACTGCAGTGCTCAGGGGCTCCCATGCCAACCCCTAAACACAAATTCTGAAAACTCAAGGTGACTTGCAAGAAAGGTGGTTAAAAATCATAAAATCATGAACTTTTAAAAATGATAAAGTCATTTCTTTTCTTTTTTTTAGGTAAGTAATTAGGAGTATTTTATTTTTCATCAGATCGTAACTGTGTGCCTCCCTGCGTGTATGGGGTACAGTGTGCCCATTTTGTGCACAGTCTGGGAATCTGCACCGACCTGGTTAACGCAGCCTCATCTCCTTATCGTCCTTTTTAGGGTTCCCTGGGAATTTGAGTTAATCTTTGTCACCAAGTAGATTTCAAAATAACAAACATAGAAATCTATAGAAATATGTTTTTAATAGGAAGGGTTAACACATACTAGTCCAACTTTCAATAATTCCTTTTTAACAGAAAATAATTAATATTTCAAGAAAATGCCTCATTTAGCAGAATGTATTATCTTGGATTATTAGATAAGTAGTAAATGTATCTCTTAAGTGTGTGCCTCTTAGGTAGCAATGCTATTAGAAAAACCATTATTACTCCATTCCCTGACTTGTGGGTCCTGAAATTTACTGTTGTAATTTTGCACAGCCGTAGTACTTTTTGTATGGGATCACCCTCTTTGAGATATTTACATTAGAACTAGTCACTGGGCATCAACAAGAGAGGCTGACAGTTTTCCACTGCCCACGCTGGTTGGCATCAAACCACAAAACTCAACAACTGCTCAAGGCAGCAGGAATGACAGCAGCTTGAACGTTCAAACCAGCCTCGCAATCAGAGCTTCTCAGCCTGAAGGCTGTAATACCGTCCTCTGCACATCTTGAGGTAGAAGAGGACAGAAATGGGAAACCTCTACCTTGCCCCATGTCCACCCTGCCTTAACCCACTTTAACCTCCCCTCTTCTGCCTCCCACCCCGTAACCACATCCCCAACCCTCAGCATTTTATCCTGAAGAGCAATGGTAATGGAAGGTAGGAGAAAAGCATTTAAAGGAAAGATTAACATTCAGGTTAGTGTACATCAAAGAGAAGTGAGCAATGAGCATCTGACGTGCCCCGAGAAGAGGCAGAAATCACCCACTTCCTCCCGCTCTGCTCCCCACGCCCCACCCAGGCAAGCCAGGCCCTGGGTTAAAGGTGGAGCCTCAAGATCTCCTACAAACATGGGGCAGGATATGAACAGACTAAACCGTGATCCTGCCCCCAGAGCTAACTGTGTTACCCAGCGCTCATAGCTCCCATGGTGAGTGCTAAATTATCATTGTTTACAGTTTTAAGATCTCACTGCTCTGACTTGGGTTGGCAGCAAAGGAGGTGAGCAGCTTGAAAACATTCCAGGGAACTTGAGCAAGTGGCAGTTTCCTTGCTAAAACCATGCAAGTGGGCACTGCCGCGCCCCCGTTGTGCCCCTCCACCACACGTTGGCATGCTCAGCTTACCTATCCAGTAATGCCAACAAGGTAAGTCGGTCGTACCAGACTTTAATCCACTTGCCAGGGAAAATGATAAATTTGTAAAACTGCTCTCGGTTAAATTTTCCTTGTGTTGAAGAACATGAAGAGTCTTCTAGATCCTGACTCACGTGCTTTCAGATAGCAAAAGAAACAACAGAGAAAGGGTTTTATATTGTCGTGCCATTGCCACAAGTGTACATCATAACTTAAAAATACAAGAGCAGATGTTCAAATTCTGAAACTTAAACCAACATATTTCACTTAAAATGAACACTCTAAGAATAATGATCAATAAAACCACGTCTTTCTTACCAACACTTTAATCTCGTTATAACATACCATTACAATTATGCTACTCATCACATCAAATGCTACTGTTCACGAAGGCCAAGAAACTTCCATAAAAATAGTTCTTATGGAAGATAAGAATTCAACAAAAGACATTAAGGGACTTCATTTCTGGAAACTATGTTACCTACTGTAACCTTGAAATACAAATTCAAATTTTATTAAGATTAAAAAGATTTTCACTGGTGATATCTTGGTCATTGGTGAAGCCTGCTATAAGAAAAACTGAAATATTTTTCAAAAAAAATCTACAGTAATAAAATTGAAAGATGTAGGGAAATTGAGACCCAGATTTTTAAAATGTTAACCCCAAATTCATCTCTGATTAGCTCTAATCCAGTGGAAAGAATTCAATTTTGAAAAAAACAAAAGTTAATATTGATTTGCATATCAAATACTTAGGGAGGGACCTCGCCCAGGTTAGGAACAGGCAGTTTTCCACGCAGGGCCCTTAGGGAAGGTGGTGGTGGCAGCAGGTGCTTGGTCAGCCCTCACAGTTGGGGCCACATCAAGCGAGGTGCCTGCCATCAGACCTCTCACCTTGTCCTCGGTCTCTTGCCCTCCCTGCACAGAGGCTGTTACGACCAAAGCTCTCACTCATCTCCTCCTTTAAGTCTGGCGACCCGCGGCCTGTCACTTCTATCTATCTGTAAGCTTCTCTAAATGCCCAGCTACCTGCACAGCTTCTATTTCTAACCTGTATATATTTGTAATCATGATATAAAACAGGTAACAGAAAGTTTACCATCTTAGCCATTTGTAAAGTAAAGTTCAGTAGTGTTAACTATATTCTCATCATTGTGAACAGATCTCTAGAACTCTGCCATCCCTAAATACTAAAACTCCGCACCTGCTGAACAGCTCCCACTTCCTCTGCCCCGGGCTCCCAGCAGCCACGTTCCATCTCTGTGAATCTGACTGCTCTGGGTACTTCACAGTAGTGGGATCATATGGTGCTTATCCTTTTGTGGCAGGCTTATTCCATAATCTCCTCAACTTCATCCCTGTTGTGGGCTGTGTCACCATGTCCCTCCTTTTGAAAGCGGAGCAGTACTCCGCTGTACGTGAACATCAGTCAGTGGACACGTGGCTGCTTCCTGAGCTCCTGTGAACGGTGCTGCTGAGGACCACGGGTGTGCAAACATCTCTTCCGAGATCCTGCTCTCGGTTCTTCTGCATAAGTACCCAGAAGTGAAATTGCTGGATTATTCTAAACTATGTATTTGTTTGTTTGTTCCAAAATGGGTTTAAGGCTCTAATATCCTCTAGGCTGACAAGCATAAGACACAGAAGATTAAAAAGAACTGCAAAGACAAGACAATAGATGAGGATGGGATGGAAGAGGGGCGGGGGTGGCACTGTCTCTCATGCTCTGGCTTATAAAGCACGGGGTGCACATGGGTAGACCACACGACATTTTCCCAGTTCTGGGAAGTCACGATGTGAAGGTGCTCGGCGTGCAGGAGGGCAGCGCAGCTGCTTCATTAGCTACCACCGCAGAACTCTCCAGGAAAGCGATTTCACCACCGCTCCGCGTCCAGACGCTGATCCACTGACTCAGCTCATGGAGCACAGAGATATTCCGTGTATCAGATATTCATGCAAAAGGCATCTGAAGGGAAATCTGATCCCTCAGGAAGGCAATATACAGGATAAGTTGGAATGAACCATTATGAGAAAGTTGAGAATGTACGTGCCACTTGTGCCTGGAATTCTACTCCAACCTAGAAGAGAGCTTTGCACAGCCTTTCTGTCACATCAGCAAGAACAGCTTCTTGTTTAAATGATGAGCTTCTGATTTATGGTAAACTTCCCTCTCAAACGGATCCTTTCCCTTGATGTCCTATGGGCAAAGATCGTGAGGAAGGGGCACAGGCGCTCGGAGTTCACTGTCTCTGTGTCGTAGGAATCCAAGTATGATGCAGAGGCAGGCCAGGGTGAGCGACAGCCAAGATGATGCATCCTTCCCAGGAGGAAGAAAAACACCTCCTCAGATTGAAATTCCATGTCATACCCTTACTGGGAAGCTATGGACTCAAGGCCACATGTGGCCCTTCAGATCCCCAAGTGCAGCTCCTCAGCTGAATGCAAACTTTAATAAAGGATTAGTTGTGTAAAATTTAGATTCAGCCAAAAGTCTGCACTCAAGGATCCAGAGAGCCGTAGCTTCCTCATCCTGCACTTCAGCCGTTAGGAAAGGGCAGTATAAAATAAAACCCCACGAGGACGACATCTGCATCTTTTATAAAACTTACCAAGATTCTGGCATCCTGTGCTACTTACTGTTTAAGTAAAAATACTTATTTTTTAAAAGCTCCTCATGAATTAATGGAAAAAAGAAGTGACTTAATTTCAATGATGGAAAAGAACATAAGGTTCATTGAATTTCGTTTTTTTCCCTAGATATCAAGGAAGCCCAGAGTTACAAGTTTTGGTGAATTATAATAATTATTCTTAGTCTGTTTTCTGACACCATATTCAAATTCAATTCTAAGTTTTTCTCATCACCTTAATAGCATTCATTTTTTTTCACCCATCCAGCAAAATATTTATTGCATAGATTATATAAGCCAGATAACTATATGTAACATACAGTGAAAATTGAAAGTATAAAAAGAGATAGTTCCTGCCTTAAAGAACTCTAGAAGTTTCTGGGACTAGACTGGGCAGACTGGTAAGATCACCATACACCCATGTATGGTGTGAACATAACCCTGTCCTGATCTGCCATTTATGGGGGAGGAGGATAGCACTGCTATCGCTGGAGAGCACACGGGGTAAAGGGGTCTCAGGCAGAGCCCCCAGGAAGTATCAACAATGAAGGGGCCAGCAGATCTGGGAGATTAAGAAGGCATTTTATAATTTTAACTAGAAGTAACCTAAATAATGAAAAAAAAAAAGTGAATGCATGGACAAAGTGACCAAAAAACCCTGTTTATGTTTCTGATTTATTAAGCCTTGCCAAAGAACAGCTGTGTCACACTGACAACAGCTATGTCAGGCCTGCAGGTTGAATTCTGCTATTGTGAGAAAGATATTAGAAAAATGGGAGGCAGGAGGACAGAATGCAAAGTGATGTTTTAAAAAACAAGAAGATTGTCTATGCACACACTCCCCATACAGATGTGTGTTTATAGCATAATACCCAAGGTTCACTGAATGAATCTGAATTGTCAAGAACAGGCAGGGACTCTTCCTGCTACCTCCCCCAGGGGTCCAGGCAATGCCACACGTCAAGCAGTGTCACCGGTAAAGAGAAAGTCACCCTTGCAGCAAAACCAAGTTTAAGAGACAATAAACAGGAGTCCACTTGGGAAAAAACAAGTTTAAAACACAGATTTAAAAAAGAAAATTGGTTAATGGACACTGGTGAAAATCATGAGAATGAGGAATAATGGTTACAAGTAACATGTTATTAAAATAATTTAAAGTCAGATTTGTGACTTTGGGGATGAACCATATATAATAAAAATCAAAATCAATTTGAAGGCCTAGTATGTGGAAGAGAGTAAGTGGTCAGCTCTATGGACCTCCCAAAGTCAGAAGAATTTCAAATAGAGACTACTGACTTTCAAAAATGGCCTCCTTTTTGAAGGAGCCGTGCAAGTCACTAGTGCTCACACACGCACGGGAGCACCCGGCAGGCTGCCATGCACACCACAAGTGCTCACACGCGCCAGTGGAATGTGAATCCCATCTAGAGGTGAACAACACTTGGAAGGATAAAGCATGTAAAACAAATGTAGGGTGGCACCATCATATTAGTGGCTCTGTTTAGCAGCCAGAATTCATGACAAATCCCATAACTTCTAAACATAAGTCAGATAGTCCCTGACTTACAATGGGTCAACTTGGGGTTTTTCACCTTTACAGTGGTATCAGTATAGGCAGTCAGTAGAATATCAATAAGTACATGAAATATTTAATGCTGTATTATAAAATAGGGTCTGTATTAGATGATTCTAAAGTGTTCTGAATATGCTTGAGGTAGGCTGGGGTAAACTGTGCTGTTCGATAGGTTAGATGGATTAAATGCATTCCAACTTAGGACGTTTTCATGGGGGACAGCCCCACTAAAAGTCTACGAGCATCTGTATTTAATTGAACTTCTGAAGATGATAAATATAATAAATAAAAACTACGCGAACATTCATTTTTCTTTTGCATTTTTCTTTTTAAAGCCTTAATATTTGAAAGTATATTAAATATATATGATGAAAAAAAGCTTGTTATGGTATTATAATTGATATCCCATCTCTTTGACCATTGTTTCATCTGTTAGTACAATGTAAATATTAATTCTTAATTAATTGCAAATTCTCATTAGATGTCTAATGATAGTCAGTTGTGCTGTAAATGCTACTTTTATATTAACCTAGATAACAGTCAGCCAGATCTGGGGCTGTGTCCTCTGCAATTCTCACCAATTCCAATCACATTAGAAACAATGAACTGCTTGGCTTTTGTGCTTTTAGTAATAATAATAATAATAATCATGCCACTGCCATGGAGTTGCATGGAGCTCTAGAATCTACAAAGCACTTTCATCTAAAATCCTATCTCATGTTTAATGTGAAACAAGTTGAATGAATGTGAGACCACATCCAGGTGATGGAAGCAGAAAATGCTGTGTCCTCCAGAGCCGATGCTGTCCTTGAATAGACTAGGTCTACCTCTCAACCAGCAGCGTAATCAAGAAAATGTTTCAAGGTGATTACTGCCCTTATATCACAAAGGGGAAGTTACAGATTCTAAAAGTCATGATAATAGGTCTACAGACCCTACCTTGTGGGGTTAGGAGCACATGATGGATAAACTGAGGCATAGAGAAGCACCAGTTTATAATTTGGATTCACCCGATTTTGTAATGGGTTCTTTTTAAACCCCCTGGATACCGATCTCAAGTTCAAGGGTCAGATTTTCACCAATCCCAGTCAGGCCCCAACCTCTGCCCTTCCCTTTGTGCTGGGGATCGAGGCTCTGCAGCAATAATGAGGAAAAAGAACGTCCTCCTCCTCCTCTCGGCAACTTCTGGGAGCTCCCCGGGCAAAGCCGCTCCTCCCCCGCACACGTACTTTATTTGTGCCAGGGAAGAATTTCAGACAAGTCTTTTCTCTGGCCTGGTTCCCCCCAGTCACTCCCCCTGGGGAATCTGGTCCTCTGATGGACTCAGAAGGCACTGCGTAAGGCGCTCACGGGCTGCACTCCGAGAGAGCGAGGGAGGACGGGGGAGAAGCGACCAGACAGGCTCCCCCAGGGCCCTGCTCTGAGGGATTTCTCTAAGAAATGCCTCTGGTCATGTGACCCCTGTGCCTCCGGCTCCAGGAACACAGGGCACACTGCTTGGTGTCTCACGCCAGGCCTCTGCCCAGACTCCCTTCAACTCATCTTCCGTGTCTCAGATGAGGTGTCCCCTCACTGCAGAAGCCGCTGTGACACCATTTCCTGGACTGGGGCTTCTGCATCTCACGGCATCTGAGCCCTTTATGATCACACTCTGCCGTACTAAGCCACATTGCTGGACTGTTAAACTTCTCAAAGGCCTGAGCGGTGTCTTTTCACCATGGAATCCCCGGCTCCTGGCACGGGGGCGAGCGTATTCAGCCCACAACAATGAGCAGGAAACCAACTTATTTTTATTTTGTGGCTGAAACCTAATTTAAGTCCATAGGTATATCAATTAAATTTAGAAAACTAAACAGAACAAAACAATTTTTCTTCTAGTATGAGACCTTTATAAATATTTACTCAGGGCCTAAATATGAGACTAGATAGTAATCCTCATTTCCCCCCATACATATGTATGTATTAAAAATTGTTTTTTTTAATTTTACTTAAAATTAAGAAAGTTAAAAAGGTTGAAGCACTCAGTGAATTGGTTAAATGACTAACAATGAAACATTAAAGGGGAGTTTGGTCTTGGACGCATCATTTACGTTAGCTTGCCACTTACAGAATTTCACGTGTCAAATAAGGAGAAGGGTTATTAACTTCTGGCTTATTCCTGCAATTGTCGAGTGTCTATTCTAACCGGGATGTTTCTGAGATTTTAAGTCAGTGGATTTGTACCATTAAGTTCCCAGTTTCCCTATGGCTCTGCTATTCATGGAATCAATGATGTTCACGCCTTCCCAAACTATCTCCATATTTTTACTGAACCTTCTTTCTTAGAGATTCAGTGCTAATGTTCTGGAGGTGGGCAGGGTACTCTCCCATGCATATTTCAGGAAAAAGTTCAAGTTTCTCAGAGAAAGCCCACATTCTGCAGGCCCCCACACATACAAGGCCCTTTCCTGAGGACCATATACTAGCTGCGGGTGGGGTCTCACAACCTTGAACCAGACACCACACATGGAAGTACACAGCCAGAGTCTGAGGCCCTCCGAGGTACAGGAAAGATTGGTGAACCCAAAGGAGAGGGTGGGACTGCAGAACACAGGGTCCTCAGAGCTGGGACCAAATGGCAGGGTCTCTGTGGTCAGCAGGAGACAGGCCCGGCGCCCCACCCACCCCAGACAGGAGTACCACACAGTACACTAGTGACCAGGCTGGTACGAGGCCTTTGAGGGGATGCCCACTCCACTTCCTCTCAGGGGTCAAGAAGGCTATCCAGAGGCCATAGAAAGGGGAGAGTAAAGTGAGCCTGAATACATAAAAAGAAGAAATAATCCTGAAAAACTGATTATAGAACAGACTAAATATTTGCTCATATGGAAATTCCTTCAAACCTGAAAGTGCTGAGTCAGCGGTCCCCAAACCCTTGGCACCCGAGACTGGTTTCAGGTACGACAACTTTTCCATGGCCGAGGGTGGCAGGAGTTGGAGGGGTGAAGGTTTTGACACAAGCGCATAAGAACCTGATGTGTTATGGTCTCTGTGCAGTCAAACCTCTCTGCCGATGATAATCTCATTCGCAGCTGCTCCCCAGTGCTGGCATCACTGCTTCAGCTCCACCGAGACCATCAGACATTACAACCCAGATCCCTCACACCAGCAGTTCACAGTGGGGGATTCGCCTATGAGAATCAAATACTGCTGCTCATCTGACAGGAGATGGAGCTCAGACAGTGACGCCCGCGATGGGGAGCGGCTGTAAATACACATGGAGACACCCCTTCACCCTCCACTCACCTAACAGGGCTCGGACCAGTCCACGGCCTGGGGGTCAGGACCTGCAGAGCTGAGTCACCCTTAACTGACACTGTGAGTCAAGTCTGTTCTGCACGCCCCACATCAGTAGGAATAAGGACTCCAGAGCAATCTCTGGTTAGTTAAAAAGTAATTTCAACATCTTCTTTGCACACTGAGCAACAGCATATAAATTTCCACCCACTGTATTGTCCAGCATCCTTTGGAAAACTTGGTTAAGCTACCGTGAAAACAAATATGTGTAGTAAAACTAACATTTTTCAAAGGTGAGTTTCTCTAGAATGAACTGAAATATTGCCATGAAAAAGTTAAATATGGAGGCTCGGCGCCTGCAGCTCACGTACACCAGAGCTGGGGGGTTCCCCAGCGGTTTGGGGCTGCTGTGAGCTGTGATGCCACAGCACTCTACTGAGGGTGACACAGTGAGACTCTGTCTCAAAAAAAAGTTAAACATAGAAATAAAAACTTCACCCTAACATGACATCCTCCCTATAATCCTCTTCCCTCAATTTGTAGCAATGGAAAAGGACCTTTCTTCAAAGTCTAATCCAAGTGTCCCTTCTTCTGAGAAGCCTTCCCCATCCCGCCATCTGTACAACACACAGGATTGAGTCTGTGGCTCTAACTTCAAGGCTGGGCGCATGTCTAACCTCCTGCATCAGGTTTGACTTTTGGAGCCTGGGCTCTGTCTCCCTAGAGTCTCATTAGAGGTTCACTGGATAAGGCACAAACATTAATAAGTTCTCTCTTAGTAAAGTCATGGAAGGCACTGTGTGTGAGACCTCTTGATGATAATGTCACTTGTCCCAAGAATAAAGTCCCTTTTGAAGTCAAATATTTAAGAATCTTTGAATGTTTAATATACAAGACCATAATGAATTAATTTTTCTGAAAAAAAAAAAAAAATTTCCAAACTATGGAGTAAAAAGCAACCTAACCCAGTGAGCTCTTACAAGATTTATACCTTCTGGAGACAGAAATCAATAGAGAATGAATTTCCAACGGGTTTTGAAAAGCAATTAAGACAGTGGCAATCCTGTTACTATCAACAGAAGATGCCCCAATGGTCTCTGTTCACATTCAGTCATTACCACCATGCTGTGATATTGATAGATCAGGCATCCGACTGGGAAGCAGGGCTGAAGGTACGCTGCTCCCACAACAGCCACAAACAGCAATTCTGCAAGGTACATACCCGTGGGGTTTCTGACTGGGTCCTCCGAGCCACCATTAGTAACAGCTGTTGCTGAAGGGCACTGACAGCAGGGTCTCCAGAAGACGGATCTTGACTTTCAGATGTTTCGGTGCTGGAGGAGCTGACCTGAATCTCCCTGGAGATGGGCAAAACAAAAGTTCTGGTTACCTGGAAATACCAGAGGTCTTCTCTGTATTACTCACAAACACAAGGCTACCAGGGACTCCCAGTGCAGGTGCACCTTTACTACCTTATGTAAGCAGCTAAGAGTTAAAATTATGTCTACAAGGCCCCCTTCAGGCAGAAGGTCAACCGCTCCGCATACATTGAAATTATTCAGGCCGTCCAGCGTTGCAGAGTGCCATGGGGTGGGTAGGTAGGTAGATGCCTGGTGCATATTAAAGTGTGCAGAGACAGTAGAAACAGATTCTAGCCCCATATAGGTTGAAAGTTCCCAGATATCAATCAGGAAGGCACAGTGATTAACACCTCTGCCAACTCACTGCACCTCCTCCCTGACACACCCCCAAACGAGGAAAGCAGACATTAGATAAAAGAAATGCCTCAGGTAATAGAGAAGTGATGGGACCTACTAACTTAGCTGTGATATATCTCTAAAACAGAGAGTTTATTATCTTTAATCACACATAGATCCACAGCACTTAAGTTAATAGTTTGTAAAGCAAGCTGGTATTTTGTCTTGTAGGACATGGTCCTCCATCTGATATTCTAGCAGGGTACCTATAATTTCCAGAAGATGATGTTGGCTACCTACCTAACAGCCATTGCTAACAGAATTCCTGCTAACATAACCCCATTTTATTAAA
Organism: Galagoides demidoff; assembly: GCA_963574575.1. NCBI lineage: Eukaryota > Metazoa > Chordata > Mammalia > Primates > Galagidae > Galagoides > Galagoides demidoff. The sequence goes on from CAUYQV010081406.1 coordinate 23,962, forward strand.
TCATCCAAAACTGTGTGCTTTGGAAGAGAGACTGGGACCTTCCCTGGTCTCTGAGCCGTTTACCCTGGCCAGCGCTTGGCTTTGGAATGAGAAAGTAACACACTTCTAAGAGGTTGGAACAAATAGGGGAGCAAAAAGGAGTCAGCTAGGGTTAAGGGAGCTCATGGGCGAGGTTTTCTAGTTCTTACAAGGTAACAAAAGTAAGGGACCCCTGTCCCCTGGCCTTTGGATGACACTGCCATCAAGAGGGGTGGGGCAGGCCTGAGGGCTGAGGAGCTCAGAGGTGACAGGGAATCTGTTTCTCGCAGTACTGAGGCTCTGAATTCACCAGCTCTGGACCTCTTGTGTCCTGAGACAATACACGGCCCTGTGTAATTCGTTCTGAATCGGGCCTTCGGGGCCTTCTGCTTCTTGCAGGCCAAACCGCACCCACGTGGAGTGCAGATGCTAAAGGAGCATAATTCCCTGCTAAGGACGACTCACATCTTTGTGATAGTTTCTGACAGGTTTTTGGATCTTTCTGTTTTCCTAACTCCTTACTACTGTATTCGTACACGTACAAGTACTTATTCTACATAAACGGTCTTATAAATCCTTCAACTATTTCACACATACACACGCACCTGTCTACACTTTAAAGACATAACTGATGATCCATTCAATAAAGTCTTCCTCATGAAGAACTATTTAAGAAACGTGATGAAGTCAGGAGTAGGAAATGAACCAGGTAGGTGACGTGTGTGGAGCTTGAAACCTGAAAAACCCTGTCCTTTCATTCTTTGGAGGATTATTCTGCAAACCATGCCTTTCCTTCTTGTGTGTCCTAGCAGCATACTCCCTCACTGATGGAGAAAAAGGTCAGTTAGCTTTACACAAACGACGTTCATTTGAACTTTTCTGCTTTGTACAGAAAGCACTGAGTAACGTAACTCTGTGATTTTATGGCAAAATACAACAGAACTGAAAGGGTTGTGTTAATACAAACTCAGAACATGCCAGAACCTCACCAAAACCAAAAGACTGAGCTTACTACATTGTAGGTCAGGCAGGTGATGACTCTAAACGGGCAGAAATGGGAAAAGAAATGTGTCTGTGCAAAAATCTAGAAGGCGGACAGCGCCCTCTATTGCCAACTGAAGCAAACTAAAGATTGGCTGTGGCTTAGGATATGACAAACAGCTGTTTCTGGGCAACCCTCTTCCTGTCAGAGCTCCCAGCTAGGAAAGGGAGTGTCAATACACGTCGCTTAATTTCTCCATCTTATTTGGCACGTTTCTGATTGTGAAATAATAAATGATATTTTCTTATGTAAGCCATTTAAATAAACTATTTAAAAATCTAGGGTTTGATTCACCATTTAAATTCTTTTGGGTAGGTTCTAGAATTAAACAGAACGAGGATTGAATTATTTATCCACTACTTGTTAATTCTGTCTGTGACGATACACGTTCTGTGTTCCCGCCTGAATCCTCCTCATAAAGTCGCCAAGACACTTTCCTCTTCACGGGGACGGTTCTGAGAATCCAGTCGAACAATGTATGTAAACCGGAATCGTGCCCCCATCTACTGGCACTTCATAATCGGCCTTGACTTTGTCATTTCCTTCTATTGATTTAGGACTTGACTTTGCTGCTGCTTCTCATATTAAATAGCAATGCAATATATCAACTCCAGTTGTCACTATTGGCAGGAATGGGAAACAGTGTCTGGCCCTCAACTCACACCTAATCCTCTTTATTTTATAAAGACAGATTCAAACAGCATATTAAGTTCCCTCTTCATTAATCTCTTTTACAAGAGTTGAGTTGTAGGCCTGGCGTGACAATGCCAAGGAAGACTCTCTTCTGAGCTCCGACTGGAGTCCTCACCAGAACCCGTATGTCATCTGTCTCATCAATGTGTATACATACGGGCTCCCCATTCAGCCAGGAGGAGATGGGTACATGTTTACAGTGACCATATCTCAAATGCAGATGTATTTTCTGACTGAGATAAAGTTCCCTGGGGTCCTAATAGTGTGGTTACTAACATAACCCACCCACACCAGTTTGCCCACTCCAATGCCACAGAGGCTGCAATGTCCACAGGTGTCACTGACACGCACAGGTGGACAGGAGTCCAGTCTGTGAATAATTTCCGAGTCTAGGTTCTTTGCTCGTGTTTTCAGAGTATTTGCTGCTTGTTCTCCCTTTTTTTGGTTATAGTCTGTGAGCTCCATAATCATCTAAAAAGTCTGTTTTACCACCTTAAAGCCAAAGCTTTTCCCATATTAACACACATAATGTGAAAGCATTAAGTTCCAAGGAACATCCCCTCCTTCCCTAAAACAGTAATGGAAATATCCCAAACCCGGAGTAACTATTCTCTGAACTACAATATACGATACTTAGCACATCTGGTCTCCATTATCCTGGCCTCTGGTGAATCTCTGGTAAATTGGTTTGGTTCAGGGTTACAGCAGAGATAAATTTATTTAAACTAGATTGAGCTCCGAGCAACAGCAGAAATAATGATCAATGGTGGCAACTTTGATAAGAGCTGCCACAAGAAGGTAATAAAGATGGGCCCGGGGCTAGCGTCTAGTCTGGGCCAGAGTAATGAGTGCACTTTTGTATGGTCGGAGTTGGGCCCCAAATTGGCCGTGACAACATTGTCCCTATGGGGTTCCCTGTGTTTTCACCTAAGCTTCCATAAGCAACAAACTCGTGGTCAAAATACACATGCTGCTTCTACGTTTTGTGCTTCCTTCATTGAGGTGGAAAAAAATTTCCTGAAATTTCTTCATCTTCCCCAGAGTTTAAAGATCATAACCTACCGGCTTCAGGGAGCAGGCCCCTCTGTTCTGCCTTTCCTTCTGTCTAAGCCTGTTTGTCAGGCTTACTGGGGACCATGGGAACAAGGCCCACAGAGGATGTCCTAGAAATGAAAGTCACAGCAAGACATCTAATGTGTAGAAAATGTAAATAAAGCACTACTATTTTGAAAGTCATAACCTGGTACTTAGAATTTTAACAGGGATTCTTGTTTTACAGCCAGCAAGCAACTTTTAAGGGACAGAAAATCTGCATAAGGATCTTGAGAGAAGGGCAGGAAGGGAAGGGCAGTGAGACAGGCCATGGAGCATGGGACCTGACTGCCAGCAGGTGGCAGTGGTGGCTGTTACCACAGGGACAGAACCGCCCACGGCAGGGCCCCCAGAGAGCAGAAGGCTTTAGCATGGACCTTGCTGACCTTCCGTCCTTATGACTCTGTGTCTGGATGGAGGTATAATCTCTTCTAATACATCTAAGAAAACAAAGTCAGAACAAAGAATAAAGGTGAAAAGCGAAACAGAGAGGGCACAGAAATCTGGGGCAGCAGAGGCTCTGCGTGACCCTTTGCTTCTGGAGAATCTCTTCCACTTACATGTGACCAAAGGTTCCAAGAAGCCCCCGCCCCAAACTTTGTAAACTTGAGGAAGCTTTAAACATGTCTATTACCCAAATTAATACAGACACCATACACAAGATAGAGAGATTACAGGCATGGTTTCAAATATTTGCAGAGTTGAAATTTCCAAACTACACTAGAATGGACATAGAGATGGGCATATCTGATATTGGGAGAAGTTATAACGTCACTCTACATTTTGAACACCTAATGGGCTCACTTAAGAAGTGCACCACATTCCTGCTCAACTATTGATTCCAAGTTCACGATTTCTTCTGACTAACATAAAAACAGTCTAAACAGAGATGGTTACTTCTGGCAACTTCCTGCCTACTTATTTCTTTGGGAACCTGGTAGATAATGAAACATTGTGGCTTTAAAGGATTTTCTGGAACGTTAATCCCAATAGGAAAGGGAGGTTTCACAGAGATGAGGGTCAGAGAGGCTGATAATGTCAACAAAAGTGTGAATTCTGAGGTGGTGATGAAGGTTTCCACTCACCTTTGGTACACAAAGGGTCTAGAGGTTTGGCAGCGGTTTTCAAAAATAAGTCTAATTTATAAACTGAACAGTGTCTGCTTCTGATCTTTGCTACAGAGACTCAAAAACAAACTAAAGCCAGAAATAATTCAGATAAATATTTACATTATCAACCTACTCTATTTTTCAAATAGAAACAAGTGGAGGTACTGTCTTTGGTACAAAAGTCCCCATAGAATCTTATAAACTAATTTGCCCCAGAATGACCCTTCCATTCCCTAAACGGCTATGCCTGCTTTGTGCCTGGGGGGGCCTCTGGATGACTGTGACACCAGGCCTGTCCATCAGGCTCCGCTGGGGAGCAGACGACAAGCATTCTGTGGAGGGGCCTCTGGATGACTATGACACCAGGCCTGTCCATCAGGCTCCGCCGGGGAGCAGACCACAAGCATTCTGTGTGCATTTCCTAGACGGCTTAGGACTCTGGGAACGGCAGTTAACAATGAAGCACAGTTACACATCTTTCACAGGAGAAAGCTCTGTTATGTTACTTGATAACACTGACAGACAAAAGAAATACAAATCTTTACTGACCAAAGAAGAGAGATTATAAGACCTTAACTGCGAGACCTACAGAGGAAGAAAGTCCACTCTACACGAGCCCTGTGGCTACCAAGTGCACGTCAACGTCCGAGGCAGCTTCACCGTCAACTCCTGGGCACACGGCCTGCTTCTATTTTCTAAGCAGACAGCAACGCCAACTTTCTAGGCAAATTAATTCATTCCAGGCTCTAAACTACTGAATCCATCCTATATTCTGGTTAACAAAACACTGAAGTAAAGGCTACAGTTCAGGCCACAATTTCCTCACTCTAGTTTCTGGAGAAGCCTGACCACACTGGACAATGTTACCATAGGTACCTGTTTATGGGCAGCCCTTGTACACCCGGAAAATGCTGCTGACGTTTCTTTGGCAGTTGAGAAGTGCACTGGTTCCCACAGGGACAGTGGGGCCGGGAGGGAAATTTGTTTCCTCTCCTGGTTTCCTCCTGGAATCCCCGAAGAGACATGGAAATTACATTGCTAACAAATCTCTATTCATACTTGGGAGTCGGGGATATAAAACTGTCATGTGGCTACGAGGCTGAACAATGGCTGGGAGGAACGGCTTTCTTGTCAATAATCAGAGTCAGTGGTTTAATGGCCCAGTTGGAGACAATCCCAGCCACTGAAGGCAACTTACAGGGAAAATTCTGCTTTTCCAATATCTTCCATGGCTGGGTAGCTTAGAAACAGCCCTGGCTGGGCATCATTCCAGGTCCAAAATCAAAGTTTATGTCTATTGTGGTAGAAGAACTTAAACTTTAATGGCACCTAAAAGCCAGGGCATAATATTAAAGTACCTATTCTAAAATTACCAAAGATGCCAAGATGTTGAAACACAACAGGTTGATAGGGAAAATACAAAGTACTTAACTGACTTAAAACCACATAAAGCAACTCATAAAAGAATTGGAGGCAAGGCTTCCACCTGGAAGGCAGTGCCTTTGGTTTCATGAAGGGAAATTTAGCCACATGCCTCACATTTATATCCAAAGACAGAACAACAGCTAACATTTACTAGTGCCTTGTAGGGCAGGTACTGCCTTAAACACTGTATATACTAGCACATTTACATTTTAAAACAACAGTGAATTAATTATAGGTTTTAGCAGTTAGAAAAGGAATGCTTAAGATGGGTAAGCAAGTTGCACTATGTCAAACAAAAGTGAATGTCAGCACTGAAATTAAAACCCAGATCAGGCTCAGCGCCTGTGGCTCAAGTGGCTAAAGTGCCAGCCATGTACACCTAAGGTGATGGGTTCAAATCCCCAGCCCGGCCTGCCAAACAACAATGATGGCTGCAACCAAAAATATAGCTGGACGTTGTGGCGGGCGCCTGTGGTCCCAGCTACTTGGGAGGCTGAGGCAGGAGACTCGCTTGAGCCCAGGAGTTGGAGGTTGCTATGAGCTGTGATGCCACTCTACCCAGGGCAACAGCTTGAGGCTCTGTCTCAAAAAAAAAAAAAAAGAATCAACCATAGGACCCAGGCATTCCACTGCCAGGTGCTTACCCAAGAAAAATGAAAGCAGATGTTTACACATGTTTTATTAACATAGAAAAAAACTGAAATAACAAAATGTTCATCAACAGGTAAATGGTTAAGTACATTATTGTATATCCATACAATGAAATACAACTCCACAATAAAAAGGAATAAACTGACAACAAAAACAACAAAATAAATGAATCTCAAAATAGTTAAGCTGAATGAAAGAAGCAAGACAAAAAGAGAGTATGTCCTATATGAATCCATTTATATAAAAGTCAAGACAAAAGGGCGGTGCTCGTAGTTTAGTGGGTCGGATGCCGGCCACATACACTGAGGCTGGTGGGTTTGAACCTGGCCCGGACCAGCTAAACAACGACAACTGCAACAAAAAAACAGCTGGGTGTTGTGGCAGGTGCCTGTACTCCCAGCTACTTGGGAGGCTGAGGCAAGAGAATCGCTTAAGCCCAAGAGTTGGAGATTGTTGTGTGCTGTGATGCCATGACACTCTAACTAGGACGAAAACCTGAGACTCTGTATCAAAAAAGAAAAGAAAAGTCAAGACAATACAGACTAATCTATAGAGACAAAATAAATCAGTGGCTCCCTGGAAACTTGGCACTGGGTCTGTGAAAGGGGTGGGATTGGAGAGTGAGATTCCAAAGGGGCCCAAAGAAACCTTAGGGGTGATAAATGTATTCACTATTTTGATTGTCATAATGGTTTTATAGCTGAATTTACATATAGAAATTAATAAAAATATATGCTTTAAATGTGTGTAGTTTGGATGTTAAAAAGCCTTCCAGAATAATAAAAGTATAGGGGGCATGCAAATCTAAGGTCACTATTGTTGGCTGGTACAGAGACTAGAACTTAAGTTTAATCAAGGCAGTGATTTTTTTTTTAACCTGTGGAACACAATAAGAGACTTCTCCTTTTCCCCACCTTAGTATGTCATGACCCTTTTGTGTGTCCTTCGACTGACCAGAAATCTAAAAATCTTCCTGCTAACATAGGTAGGGAGATAGGTAGGCCTGGTATATTATTTTTCAGTTTTAAGTATGAAAACAAACCATATTCTTCATAGTTCACTTAATCCAGTTTCTGTACTCCTCCTTTAATATCTGAGCATTTCTCAAATACCTTTTGGAAATTGATGCTCTTAAGGTGAGACTTTTACTGTAATGATTGGGTAGTCACTCCGGGGCATGACATTAATTTGTCATTATCAGTGTTTATGCTGTTTCATCCTGTCTGTTTAAGTTGCTTATTTACTGCCCGAGGTTACTCCTTTATACTTTCATTACTCTCTCTCTGATTCACTGTGTCTTCAGCCTCCACTTTCTTTATAGTCTCCAGGCTCCTGCCTGGAAACCTGCTTTACCTCCTTTTAACCTTCTCTTGGGACACATCCTCATACTTTCCATTTAGCTTGGCCTAGAAGGTTCTGCTGAGTTATATCCTATTAGTTCTATACTATTGACATGAATAAACAGATAAGGGAATTGCTGGTGTCTAAGAGAGACTGGTTTCATTTCTAAGACCAGTGGCTGATGTCCCAAACAGTCGTAGTAAAAAGACTCTATAAAGAGAAATTAGTGGTTTCACTTTTTTAAATTATTCATTGATTGGTTCATTCAACAAATATAGCTAGAGTACTTTTTATATGCCATGTACTGCTCCAGCAGAGTAGGTTTTTAACACAATGGACTTCAAAAGAGCTTCAAAAATAAGGAACTATCTAGTTCTTTGAGACTATCAAGGCTCGGTGCCTATGGCTCAATCGGCTAAGGCGCCAGCCACGTACACCTAAGGTGGTGGGTTCGAATCCCCAGCCCGGGCCGCCAAACAACAATGATGGCTGCAACCAAAAAATGGCTGGGCATTGTGGTGGGTGCCTGTGGTCCCAGCTACTTGGGAGTCTGAGGCAGGAGACTCGCTTGAGCCCAGGAGTTGGAGGTTGCTATGAGCTGTGATGCCATGGCACTCTACCCAGGGGGATAGCTTGAGGCTCCGTCTCAAAAAAAAAAAGAAAGAAAAAAAAAGAGACTATCAATAAAATTGATAAACTGAGCCAGATCATGAAATAAAGAGGAAGACACAAATTACCAACAACAGAAAGAAGGGTGATGGCACCACTACAGACTATATTGACAGCTATTAACAAGAGAATAAGA
>CAUYQV010081411.1:0-27290 GCA_963574575.1 Galagoides demidoff
GAGACTTTACCTCCTTCATGTTTACATGGATGGAACTGGAAAATGTGCTTCTTAGCAAAGTGTCCCAGGAATGGAAGAAAAAGTATCCAATGTACACAGCCCTTTTATGAAACTAATCTATAGCTCTCAAGCAAAAGATACAACTTAATTCTTGCCCAAAAATATGGGGAGGGGGTGGGGAAGGGGAGGGGAGAAGGGTGGATGGGAGGGTGGGAGGGTTATGGGAAAGATTACCTATATTTCTGCCTAACAAGGGTACAAGTGAACTTTTCTAGAACTAGAATATAAATGTGTTGATACAATGATTAACTGAATGATGTGAAAGTTATGTTAACCAGCTTGATGAGGGTGTTTCAAATTGTATATGAAACAGCACAAAGTACCCCATGTTTGCATCAATGTACACAGAAATCAATTAATAAAAAAAAAAACAACTGAAAAAAAAAAAAAAAGAATGTCAATCCAGAGTCTCACATTCTAGCCTCTGGCCAGACTGAGGCCAAACAGGAGAACAAAAGGAAAAAGACAAGGCATGTTCATAACAAATCCCTTTCCCAATCTCTTCCCACCCATTTTATCATCTTTTACCAATGGAGAGCAAAATAATATATGCAGAACATACCTTCTCAGAACTCCAAGGTACTTAAAATGAATAGAACATTTACTGGCTTCTTATTGAGCATTTCCTATAGTAAGTGTTGAGGATTTCAGGAGAAAAGACACTTTCTGACCTTGAGAGATTATCCTCAGAGGAGTGAAGAATGCATTCACACCACAGTGTGAAACGGAGAATGTTAGGTATATTCTACCAAGTACAATCAGTATACAGAGCACCAGAAAAAAGACCTACTGAGTACTAGAACTGGAGGCTGAAGGAAGCTTTAGAGAAGGGACACTTCTCGGACTTGAAGGCAGAAGAAAGGTGGGAAGAGGATAGGAGATAGGTTCAGTGAACAGCCTAGGCAAAGGTATAGGGAGGAGGAGCATGGAGGGGGAAGGAAGGCTGGAATGTGGTTTGGATTATATTTGAAAGACTTTGAGACTCACTGTGGAGTATCATGTTTTCCCATCAATGTCCTAGTGTACCCTGACAACATCCATTTATATTTTCCTATTTAAAATTTGCAGACTGCCTCCCAGACATTCGTTAATTTGAAAGATAATCTCTCAAGGTCAGAAAGTGTAAGATGAGATATGATCTAACAACTAAATTAGCCCATATGTAGAATGAGAAGGTATGTACTACAATATAAAAAGTAAAATGGAGGGCAGCGCCTGTGGCTCAAAAGAGTAGGGCACTGGCCCCACATACCAGAGGTGGTGGGTTCAAACCCAGCCCCAGCCAAAAACTGCAAAAAAAAAAAAGTAAAATAGAATAGAGTTAATTTAAATATTTAATGTAGATCTATCTAGATTTCCAGAAAGCAATAATTTACCTCCTGAAAATGGATATATTTTTTGACACTGTTAGTTTCAGTTATTTTTCAATGCATGACTAAACCCTGGAAGAGTTTGAATTTATAGTTATAAATAGGTTTACTTAAGAGGAAAAAAGAAAATTGCAAGATGTCATTTTATTTCTATTATAAAAATAGCTAGAATGTTATCATAGAAGCCTCTTTGAAAGTAGAACTCCATAAACAAGGACACCCCTGGGGAAATTTTCCCATAATCTCATCAGTTTTGCTTTTTCTTAGCAAACAATCACTTCATGATTGTCATAAACCAATAATAAAAAAACTATATTGGAGTAATGTTTACAATATGAAAGAAAGTCCTTTTCAGTCAACCTCATCAATCTTGGAAACATATTCTTTCAGTAACTAAATATTTATGAAATCTCTAGAATGTGCTTGGCATCATTCCAGACACTGGGGAAATGCAGTCATCCATCCTTCAGTATCCAAGGAGGATTGGTTTCAGGAACCCCATGGAAACTAAAATTCATGGATATTCAAGTCCCTGATATAACTTGGTGTAGTATTTGCACATAACCCACACATATCCTCTCCTTTCTTTATATCATCTCTAAATTATGTATAATATTTAATATGGTGTTAAGTCTATGTAAATAGTTGTTATACTGTATTGCTTTTTAATTTGTATCTTGTTTTATAATTATATTATTGTTATGTTTTTCCAATGTATTTTGTGAGACAGAGTCTCACTCTGTTATGCTGGTAGAGTGCTGTAGCCTCATAGCTCACAGTAACCTCAAACTTTCGGGCTCAAGAGATCCTTCTGCCTCAGCCTCACAAGTAGCTGGGACTACAGGCACTCACTAGTAGTCCCTGATAGTTTTTCTATTTTTGGTAGAATCAGGGTCTCACTCTTGCTCAGGCTGGTCTTGAACTCATGAGCTCAAGGTATCCTTGGCCTCCCACAGTGCTAGGATTACAGGCGTGAGCCACCACACCTGGCCTTTTTCCAGATATTATTGATCCACAGTTGAATCTATATCCTTGGATACAGAGAGCCAACTAGTTTTGAACAAGACATGCCAAATCCCTGGCTATTAGGAGTTTACATTTTGGTGTGGGGAGAGAAGTAATAAATATGAAAACATATAAAAATATAATTTGAAGGACTACAATATGCTCTTTAAAAAGTTAGTTAAAGGCATGACTAGGGCTAAGGTGGCAGGTGAGACTTTTGTGTGGAGGTGATATTTGGGGTATACCTGAGTGGTGGGAAGATGTCATATGCAAAGATCCACTGGGAAGAGCATCATAAACAGAAGGAACAAAAGAGCAGAAACTCCAAGACAGGACTAATTGGCAAAAAAGATTAATGTTGCTAAGTAGGGAGCATTTTATTTGGAGAGTGGGATTCAGAGAGATGGGAGTGGTCAAATCATGTAAGGCCATAAGGAAGCTAGATGCTATTCTGGTTACAATGAGAATCTGTTTAAATTTTTGGTAGGGTGAAGGTGACATATTTGGATTCACGCTTTGGAAAAAATACATGCTTTGGGCTGTTTTGTGGGAATTGGGTAAGTTGTAAGAGTGAGGCAAGGAAGCTGGTACAGTGGTCCAGGGGAAGAGTGGGTTGTAGCCATAGGAATTACGAGAAGTGGTAAGACTCAGAATATAATTTGGATAGACATTTTATAGCAGAACTGTTGGTGCTCTGTCCATATCCCCTTGGTATTCACTGTTTCAGTGTATGCTGAGGACTTTCTACCTGCAAGCCAGAATGCCAGGGAGTTTGTCCCCTCAGGAACAGCCCTTAGCCAAAATCAGATAGGAGTTGGAGGATAAACTTGCAGCTTCCTCTTCTTTTGGATGCATGTTCTATCCCATCTCTCAAAGGTCTGGATGCCCCTTCAGTAACCTGCTCATCCTCACACCTAGCACTGGTTTCCTTGCTTCCTTTCTCCTTTCCCTACTCCAGTGGTTCTCAACCTTCCTAATGCCACAGCCCTTTAATACAGTTCCTGTGGGTCACGACAAACAGGTTGAGAATCACTGCCCTACTCCTACACCAGTACCTCCTGAGATCACCTCCTAAAGGAGTGACTTACATTCCAATTCCTAATTCATGGACAGCTTCTGGGGGAGTACCATTTGAGATATGAATTTTAGTACACTCTAAGTAATTAATTAATGACAACTAAAATGAAGGCCTTTATTAGGTAATATTTTAGGATTATTTGATTTGTTTATATATACTTCAACACAGCAAAACTGTATTTCCATCTCAAGTGCGTTCTTTTATCTACTTCCAAGGTTCTCCTTATGAATCTTCTTAGAATAAATTATCTCAACCTTTTTCAACAAATTCACCTTTTGTCTGTTCAGGGAAAAATGAATTTGTAGGAAACAGTACCATTTTTCTAGCATCTCTTGGCCTCATAAAGCACTGTCCACCACCACAATGAAGATTCTGGAATTTAGCTGGGGTATGTGATCACTAGACGCTTAATAAACTCTTACTAAATTATTGTCACAAGGATTTGGCTTAAAGGTGCAGACACAATGGCTAATCATCCTGATTTGCCTGGGACTGGGATATTTCTGGCCTGGGGAATTCAGTGTTATAACTGGTCAGTTCCAAGCAAACCAAGATTGTTGGTCACTGTATCAGTGTTTAGACCCTTGGGTAAGAAATATTTGAGTTCTAATTCCTAATTTGTCATTTATTGGCTTAAAAGTCATGGTCCAATTGTTTATCCTTTTCATTTCTTCATTTATTATCTTTAGAGTCTTTAGTGCTAGTACCAAATTCATAAATCTATTGTTAAGATTAAATGAGGTTCTCATCTGTATGTGATAGGCAGAATAATGGACCCCCAAAGATGTCCATCTCTTAGCCCTTATAACCTGTGAATGTGTTATGTTGCATACCACGGGGAATTAAGTTTGGAGATGGAATTAAGGTTGCTAGTCAGCTGACTTTGAGATAGGACATTATCCTGGATTATTTGTTGGGCCAACATAGTCATAGGTGTCCTTTAAAGTATGCAAGCAAGGCAAAAGAGGGCAGAATGACACAGTGTAAATGAAGAATTCTACCAGTCATTGCTGGTTTTGAAGATGGGGATAGAGGCCACAAGCCAAGGAACACAGGTTTCATCTAGAAAGTGGAAAGGACAAGGACATGGATTCTCTGCAGGAGTCCTCAAACTTTTTAAACAGGAGGCCAGTTCACTGTCCCTCAGACCATTGGAGGACCAGACTGTGGGCCCTGGGATGAGTAGGCTGCTAAGCAGGACAGACAGCAGCGGCAAAAACACCTGGCAAGCGGGATAAATGTCCTCGGTGGGCTGTAGTTTGAGGATGCCTGCGAGGCTCCAGAAAGAAAGCCAGCCCTGCTAATACCTTGCACTTAACCCAGTGAAACCCATTTGTCTAGAACTGTGAGAGAATAAATTTGTATTGTTTTAAGTTGTTAAATTGGTGACAGTTTGTTAGTGCAGCTATACAAAATAAAAGCACTAAACATACCACCTAACTATAGTGTTCATGTAGTGCTGTTGTCTAACTCATTTCCAGTTAAGACTCACAGGAAGCCTTTGACTTCTCTGCATTTTGCCAGGTGGGCCAGGGAAAGAGGACTCATCCTCTCCTTCTCTATCCATTCACTAATACCCTTCTTAATCATTAACTCCTGAATAAAAATTGTTTTGAATACCAAAGGTAAGATATATTATCTTTTTCTTTTGAAGCCTTGTGCATTATTTGTATAGACATTGTGATGCTTATTTTGTTTTATCTCATTTCAAGTTATTTGCAATTTAACTTACCCTCTTAGTTTGGAAACAAGTTGAACATGAGAACAACTTTTACTAACTTTTATATCCCATGATGGTATCAATTTTCATGAAGCAGATAATATGTATTAAGTATTATTAAGTAATAAATATAGGAAAAGAGGAGTTAAAAGCAAAGTTTTCTAATGTTACCTGGAAATTACTTAATCAAGTCCACTCATCTCATGCCAATAGCAAATCTGTCTTGCAAAGAAGACAAAGAGAAATTAGTCCAATTTAGTTAGTGTGGTTTTGTGCTTACTTAAAACTCGGGGGTGGGGGGAGGGGGAGAAAAGAGGACTGAAAACTGAAGAACAATTAGAGGTTTCTCCCTGTACTGGTTTTAAGAATAATTATGAGTTTAGAAAGCTATGAGGGAAGAAAGTGCCCCAAGGGCATGGTAAATTAGAAATGCAGGTAAACTCTCATCCTGAAGGGCTGCTTGAATTTTATATATACTCTTTGACTTTGAGTTTTGCTTTTCATAAAATGTCATAAAATTTGAGTTTATAAGTGTTATTACTATTATGACTAGAATGTATTTGGCTATCCTGGGCCAAGATATTTAAGAGCATAAGCCAAGGTAGGTCAGTTTTGTAGAGTTTACCCTTCAGAACTCCCTCTTTTTTGAATTCCTGGCTGTCATGGTGGAGTGAAGAAGAAAAAAAGCGAAAGAAACGTGTGCCCCATCTGTGGGTCATGAAAAAGGTGAGCAGAGGGAAACAGAGTTCTGAGTGTGGTCGCATCTGCATATTAACTCAATTTCCGGATGTATTTTTGATGTATAACTTGTCAGACCATCATGATGGTTTTTAGGAAGAATAAACAAACAAAATCCTCCACTAATTTAATCTTATGGGGCTGTTATTTTTTTTATTATTATTTGGAAGATTTCCCCCAATGTTACTAAACCTTTTGTCTAATGCTGCAATGACAGCAGTATGTGTTTAGCAGCAGCTAAAGCTACTTTAGCATGTGGTTTGGTTGCTTCCTTTTTCTAAATGAGTCAGAAGGCTATATCAACAGGGAGGATAATTATACACACACACAGAGAGACTGATTAAGTGTGGGTGTAGGTATAGATAAAGAGATAGAGATAGACGGAAGAGTTTCCCTTGCATTCAACTTATAGCAAAGAGGATCTCTAAAACCTTGTCAAAACTATTTATATATTTTTTGTCCCCTAAGAGGTCCAAGGTAACATTTCAGTGCACATCTTTAGCAGTTATTAATGTTTAAATGGATATTTCCACTGTGTATTGAAGTTGAGAAAGTAAAATCAATATGGTCTAAAAGAATGTTACTTAACATATTTTACTGTTTTCTAAAATTGCTGGTGTTTTGGCAATGATTGGCTGTGGGCAAGGATAACGTGAAGTATTAGATGGAACTAAAGCTGTGGAATTTCAATAAAAGGTTGGTCTGATAATAATTTGCTTTTATTCAAACCATTTTTTAAATTTGGCAGTTATTCATAAATCTCAGTCCAGAAAAAAAAAGGTATGTTTTTCTTAGGAAAATGTGTACAGTAATAGGGACTAAGGAGAAGACAGACCTTCAAACCTTCCAGGGAGAGATTTTAGTTAACCTTAAACTACTAAATTCAAACTTTCAGAAGTTGCTGTAGTACTTTGTGTTCCAAAGTCACAATTAGAGGAACAATAAGAACTAATGGAGTCATATTTGAAAAGTAAGATTCAAGCAAGTAACCACATTTGGGGTGGTTGCTACTATTTTTGGAATACTCGACAATCCTTTACAAGTACAGCACTTATTTCCTTCCATATTTGAATATTATTTTCATACAGATGCAAAAATGAAAGAAGAAAAGCCCAGCTTCAAATTTATGTTACTTCAACTTCTGAATACATATGTGTGTATATATGTATATATGTGTGTGTGTGTGTGTAATTGTATCACCCTTGATGATACAATTCCACAAAACCAAACAGCTGGGACTATTTAGAATTCAGAGGGACTATGAATAATATTTGGCAATTGCTTGATGTGTTCCATGACATATATTTATATTATCTTTCCCTTCCAACTGAAGATCTACTTTGCATAATTATTTTCCTGGCTATTTTGCCTTAGGCCATCAAGTCTAAAGGAGGGATTTTGGGCCTCCTAACTTACCAATGCTGGTGTCAAAGAACTATTGTCCTTCACCCCTTCCTCCCACCCTTTGAATCTAAGTCCAAAATAAATGAATGGTAACAAATTTTCTTCACTGCTCTTTAGTGTAGAGTTTCAGTTCAGGGAAGGTTCTGTTCAAGAATGAATTCCAGCAGTGTTCCTGATGCCAGCAGGCAGCATAAAAGTCTTGGAATATGGAAGCAAGCCAGAAAAAGTTCTGTTCTATTTGAGTGAAGTCATTTATATATGATAACACATGATTAGATTCTTAATGTAAACTTCCTGGCCATCCTTCCTTAAGAGCTTAAATGATCAGCATTTATCAACAACAAACGCAGAGGTGAAATCAGTGCAACTGTGATTTTTATTCAGATAAGATACTATTTGTACACAAAACGTGGAGGGAGGTCCTAAGAAATCAAGTGTTTTTTGTTTGTCAAATGGTGGTTAGACTTCTGAGGTAGCCAGGATGTGCAGGGGGTGGGGAGAGAGAGAGATAGATACAGACTGAAATGAGAGATGGGGGAGGCGGAGGGCCAAAAAGAGAGGGCGAGGGAAATAAAGAGGAGAGGCTCCTCCCTCAGGGCTCCTCCTTCAGAGGTAAGGCAGCTCAGAGAACCCACCTGGACAGGCAATCTTACCCTTCCTCCTTGGAGATGGCCAGGCCTTCCTACAAGTCCTGACCTTACCCCTGTGCAGCGGGACTGTGAGATCCACTGTTTGCCAAGCAGGGAGGTCCAGCCCTGCTTGGCTGTGTCATGCTGATTCAGTATGCTTCTGTGTTCTCTCTTCTATTAGATGTGTACCTGAGAAGAAAGAACCATTTAATCTTTAATAGATTCCTCCTACATTTACTCTTGATCTTTAGATCCCTCGTCTACACAACAGCCGGAGTGATAAGACAGGAAGTATCTGATTACCTCCAGTCTTACTTAAAACCCCTCAGTGGCTGATTAGTGCTCCTGGGACAAAGACCAAAGTTCTCTTATCTCACCATGTGCTCTCTCTCTTTCTACCCTCCAGCCACAGCTTTCACTTCCACACTTGGTCAAGCCTAACCTGGGGCCCTTTTTCTGCAGTTTCCTTTGCCTGGAATTCTCTCTTCCTGTGCCCTCCCCCACCATACTTCACTCTCTTTACCTGGCTACCTCTTTCTCTTCCTTCTCAACTCACAAGTCACTTGCTCCAGGAAGACTTCCTTGAGTCTCTACACCAGTTAGGCCCCTTCTGCTCCTACACACTTTCACTGCACTCTGCATCCTCATTTGCAGCACTTACTACAATTGGAGTCAACTATTTGTTTAATATCTGTTCCCCTTGGTAGATGGTAAACTGAATGACTACACGGAATACATTTTTCAATTTCTTAGCACAGTATCTGGCACATTGTAGTTTGTTGATATATATTTCTTGAATGAATGAATGATGATGAGCACACAAATGACCAACTGGGTGATTGAATAGCTGGGTAGTCTGATTCCTTTTTCTACCTCCCCCCTCAGCTAAGGGCAGGGCAGCAGGAGACAGGTGTGAATGATAAGTCCCACAGGGCAAGGGGAGGGTGGAGAAGGTTGGTAAGCCCTTTTCCTAGAGGTAGTTACTGTTCAAGGACCATAGATAAAATAGCAAAATATATATCCTAAAGAAGAGGGAAGACTTTGGATCAGAATGTTCAGAGCCAGTCCTGTAATGGTTGGCAAGGGACAGAATCAAAGAAAGAGCCAAGATGCTGGAATGAGAAATAGTGGGTCAGAACCAGTGAAAACAAGGGCCCTAGGGAAAGCTTCTTTGAGTTATACTCATATTTTCATGGTCAAAGCATTCACTTCAATGTGTCACTCTAGGTTGCAAATACATTTCCACATTTCCCTATTAGAAGTCTTTACAGTTGTATGATTTTGAAATTCAGAATATTCTGGATTTAGAAAGGAGATAGATTGAGTGCATTTTCCATGAGTAAAGTACCATCCCCATTGGCCTGAGGCAGCACATGTTACCAAAGACATTACTAGCCTTGCAATAAGTCATATAAATATTCTTAGTCAGTGGGATAATTAAACTCTATTAATAGCCATACAGCGTTTCAGGTCTGGTTTTGCTGCTAAATGAGATACAGAAAAGCTTTCTGCTCCTCTCCATCTGGTTAATACAAAAGATATAAAATCTCCGTCTTTTTTTATGGAGTTGCAACACATTCTTCTTGGTAAAGTATTACAAGATTGGAGAAGAATCTAATGTACTCAGTACTTATATGAAGCCAATACTCAATGCTTATATGATCTAATAAATGCCCACAGAAGAGAAAAACTCAAATCAAGGAGGGGAGACAAGGGAACAAGGGAGCAGGGAAAGGGAAGGAGGGAAAGAGGGAAGGGGATGGGTGTGCTCCCACTTAATGGGCACAATGCATGTGCCCATTAAGATGTATGGCACCTCTTTTGGGGGAGGGACACAGTTATAAGAGAGATTCTACCTAACAAATGCAAACATTGTAACCTAACTCTTTGTACCCTCAAATTAACCTGAAACAATAATAAAAAAATAAATAAAATAATTAGATTATTTAAAAAAAATAAACACTTTCTGCTTTCAGAAATTCTGGATGGGGGATTGTGGCCCTGGTAAAAAGCACTGTGCTTCTTCTGATGTCCTGTTAATTCCCGTTTCACTGGTTCCCAGCAGCAGAGGATAAGACTTCAGGGGTTTCTCAGTTCTACAGGGAAATCCCCAAAGTCTTCCCAGCCCTCTTCTGCCTGGAAGGAAACTTGCCTTTTCCTTAGGCTACTATGAGGTGCTTGCCAGTTAATGTCTGCTGTGTCTAGGGCTCAACTGGGAAATAGAAAGATAAGCAGAGGATGAACTGTTAGGTTTATTCTGTTTAGGTAATCCTTCCAGATCCTAGACATTTCACCTGAGCTCCGTGTCTTATTTCCAACTGCATAATACACAGATGCACCCAACATTCAAAATCTAGACTAGGGTATCTTCCTTCAACCTAGACTCAAACAAACAAAACTTCCTGCTTGTCCTATAATCTTTATCACCATCCACAAAATGGCCCAAGCTAGGATCGAACTTTGATTTTATTTTATTTTCACACATAATCTATACTAAGTCCTGTTGCGTCTCCCGTAAGTGCTCTCTTCTCCTGTCCCAATAGGCCTTCATCACCTCAGCTGGCTTAACCTCCCAAGTTTCCTCTCTCCCTCTGATTTTATGCCCTCTCTTTCCATTCATCTCTTCCTTGATGACCCTAGTTATTTTTCAGTAGTAAAGATTTCTGATGTATTGTTTGCTTTAAAAATCCTATTTTTTAAAGTCAATGTTATGAAAAATAAAGCCTGAGGAATGCAAATGTAATATAAAATCCTGGATTGGGTACTGTACAAGAAAACAGTTTCCATAGTATACAAGTCATTAGCAGTGCAATTGACAAAATTAGAATAGATAAAATTATTTTATCACTGTTAAATTTCCTGAATTTTATAACTATACCATGGTTATGAAAGAGAATATGTTTATTATTGAAAAATACCCACTGAAAAAGGGATCAACGTGTGAGTCTACTCTCAAGTAGTTTGGAAAAGAATGTGTGTGTGTACATTCAAGAATGTGTATATGTGTATACATACATACACATGTACATCTCTATGTTTATTTGTATATGTACATACAAATAACATATGTTGTACATATATAAGTAGAGAGAGAATATTAAATATGGCAAAGAGTAAATCTGGGTAAAAAGTACTCAGGAGTTCTTTGTACTACTCTTGCAACCTTTCTATAAATTAAAAATTATTTCTTCATTTAGAAGTTCAATTGTTAAATATTGAATTTATATAACTATTACCCAAATAACAAATTAATTATAACATGCATACATACACACACACACACAAATTCATCAGCTTCCCACTGCCCATCTTAAGCTATATTAAGCTCATCAGCACATACTCAGGGACTTTCTACAGTCTGGTCCCACCCTAATTTTTCTACCTCACTTTTTCCTTTCTCTGCAAGATCTCCTTCCTCAGTGTACACTGCAGTGATCACCTTTTGTTCCTCCTCCTGTGTTTTTGTTCCTGATGTTCTTTCTACAAAGTAAGGCCTCCTTGCTTCTCCACTGGTAACTTCCTATGTCTGCTTCAAGGCCGAGCTCAAGTTTCACTTCTTTTATAACACCCTACTCTATAACACTATCCAGAATAACTATCATTATGGACTGAATGTTAATGTCCCTCCAAAATTCATACGTTGAAACCCTACTCCTCCTCGGTGTAGTAGCATTTGGAGATGGGGCTTTTGGAGGAATTAGGGTTAGAGGAGGTGGTCATGAGGAGTGGGGTCTTCATGATGAGATTTGTGTGAAGAACACTCTCTCTGCCACGTGATGACAAAGCCAGAATGCTGCCCTCTACAAGTCACAAAGAAAGCACTCACCAGGAACCAAATTGGTCAGCACTCTTGGACCTATCAGCATTCAGATTGTGAAAAAAATGTTTCTGTTTTTTAAACTACTCAAACTATAGTATTTTGTTCCAGCAGCTGAGTGGACTCATATACCTCCTCTGTGTATTCATAGCACTTTGCACAGAGGTAAAATATAGCAGTTAGGACCCTGTCTTATATGATTCTTTCTCTCCTACTGGGGTATGACTCCTGAGGGCAGCAGCTGTTGTTTCATCTTTGTGTCACCAACACACTGCTGAACCCATGGAGCTCCTGAGTCCAGGCTTGCTGAATTAATACGGCAGAATCTGAACCTACCCCTCCAATCATTCATTAACCTTACTATCTGGGTGTAGATTTATCATTACTTTATTTGAATTTGGGATAAGTTGACTTTGAAAGTTGACAGACAGAGCTATTTTCTAATCAAATAAAGGCATTCTATGTCTTCAGTGATGGATTTCAGCGACCTGAAGAGAACATCTTGAAAAAAATGTTGAATGCATTTAGTTAAAACTGTTATTCTGAAAAATAAACTCTCTTCATACATTTTATGTGTATATTGACATGAACTAGATAATAGCACATGCTTAACAGAGAAAGTTTTTCAAAAATGAAATACTATGAATAATTCTTTTTCTGTAGGTAGTACAAGGTTAAACAACAGTCAGAACCTTGGCCTCTGTTTGTTTTCTTTACTCTAGTTCATCTTTTATTAAAAATATTTTTCCTATGCAACTCCCTACCTCCTTACTCACAAGCATCTTTAATGAATACAAAACAAAATAAAACTGCAGCCCATGACGCACAATGGAGGAAGTATATACAAGATTATTCCAAAGGGAAATGCATATTTCCAGTTGAAAATTGGAGAAAGGTTAGAGAAATATAAACTATTTAGTCAAGTTCAAGTATAAACAGAAGGAAGTATTGGAAAAGCATAAACAATGAATATAATCTTTAATCCTAAGTCATTCAGTAGCAATCCCTATCAACTCAGAGAACACTTTTGCTTGTTTTCTTTATTTTTATTTCATTCTGAACAGAGCCTTGAACATGAATGACAATCTATGGTAATTGCTAAATCCACCAAGACTATCCTGTGTTCTTTGGATTACCATCAAGCCTAATTTTGAATGTCCTGAGCCTCATGTTACTGTGGCTTTATATTAGCTATGTCAAGGAGTGGATTCATTTCCTTTGTTGGCTATCAACAACCTGACTCCTTCTGCTTAGTACGTATTTGGCTGACACTGCCTGTCCCCATACTGTATGTTATAAGAGTTGTTTCCTAGCTTGGCGCCTGTAGTACAATAGTTATGGCGCCGGTCATATACACTGAAGTTGGTGGGTTCAAACCCGGCCTGGGCCAACTAAACAGCAATGACAACTATAACAAAAAATAGCCAGGCATTGGGGTGGGTACCTGTAGTTCCAGGTACTTGGGAGGCTGAGGCAAGAGAATTGCTTAAACCCAAGAATTTTAAGTTGATGTGAGCTGTGACGCCACAGCACTCTACCCAGGGCAACAGCTTGAGATTCTGTCTCAAAAAAAAAAAAAAAAAAAATTGTTTACTGGTAAAAATTAGACTCAGAAATTCTGGGAGGTTTTTTATTTATTTTGTTTTTAAGATTGGCTTAAATCTTATAAGGGATTTGTAAATTTTGTTAATATATAAGCTAACATAGAACTTGATGTGACCTTTCCCTCATATATTTTAGACAGAAAATATTTAATTATAAACATAAATGAAAACATAAGGAATGTTGACATGGAGACTAAGTATCAAAACACTTTCACCAAAGTGTTTTGGCTGGGCATAGGGGATGGAAGGAGGGCTTTTTAATGCCAAAGACCAGGATCTATATTTTTGTTTTATGACTTACTAGCTATATATTTAAAGCAATTTGCATAAATACATTGAGTCTCAAGTACATCTATAAAACAGTGATAATAACACCTATCTTTCTGTCAGATTATTTTTGAAAATGAAAAATATATATAAATTGTGAGTTATAGTGCCTTGTGCATAGTAGCTACTCAATAAGTAGCAGCTGTTATGATTAATAATTTTTAAAACGAGTGCAAAATGAGAAAGCAAGAAATATCCAATTATTGCTTTTACTAAAATTTTTTATTTTGTTTAGAATACCTACTAGTTAATTGAACTTAATGGTTTTATGAAGATTAAATTAAGTAAAACTAGCCTCATATATTGTCCTACATGACACATAGCACTCAACAGGTACTCATTTTATTCTCTCCTCCCCAAATTCCACATACATAAATCTCTTTTTTAGAAAGCGTTCTTCCAAGGTTGCCTAGAAAATAAATGTTTTAATCCTTAGTTATTCAATATAGAATACACATACATACACACCCCACTCTAATATGAAGATCTACTACCTATTGTTACCTATCTCTGCTGTGAAACCTACTATTGCTATTTTACATAATGTTATATGTGAAAGCAATCACTGTTTCTTATATATAGATGCAGATAATGTTTGCATATAAATAAGTAAATGTATTTATTTTTAGATACATATGAATGGCTTTATGTAGGAATGCATTCACCTTTGCTTATGTTAAATCAAATATAAAAACAATGCAATAGTCGTTGTCTTAGTTTGTGCTATAACTAAAATATCTGATACTGGATCATTTAGAAAGAACAGAAATTTATTTCTCACAGTTCTAGAGGCTGGGAAGTCCAAGATCAAGGTGCCAGAATGTGGGTCATCTGGTGACAGTGTGATCTCTGCTTCTAAGATGGCACCTTGAATGCTGCATTCTCTGGAGGAGAGTAACACTGTGTCCTCACATGACAGAAGGCAGCAGGGCAAAAGGGGACAGGCTTTCTCTATCCAGCAACTCATCTCATTCATGAGGGCATGAATCACTTCTCACGGGCCTCAATCACCTCCCAATACTGTTCCACTGGGGGATTAAGTTTCCTCATAAATATTGGAGGTGAAAAACATTCAGAATGTTGCACTCATAAACATAAGGAACATTCTAAATATTGCCAACTATTAGAGTTTACAGAGTATTTGTTACAACCAGGTTTTCTGCTGGGCGCCTTATATATATATTCTTATTAATCCCTCATAAATTCTTATAGGGAAGTATTATTCTATATATGAGGAACCTAAGGCTTAAAATCTGGGTCCTGTAACTTGCAAGTGGCATTGGGACCCTACATTCTCAAGTTGTTGTTCCTCTTCTATAGGCAGCTATTTCTCATCTTTTCTACTTAATCTCCCCCTACCCTGCCCAACCTCCCAGTGCAAAATGGCTTGGCCTTGCCCTTCTTTTCTCTGTGTATGCTTCCTCCCTAGGTTGTTTTATCTACTCAGATAGTTTTTAAGTATATTGATAAAATCATCTGCAAGCCTAAGCATTCTTATTTTCTTCCAATTACTAATGAGGTCCTCTTCTTCTCTAGCCACTCCTAATAATCTCCACCCAGATGCTAACCAGGTTCAAATTCTTGCTGTGTCCTTCTTAGTATCCTCACTTGGCCCACCAACGATGCTCCAACCTCATCACAGTCCATGGCTCCACCATTCATCCAGTTGTTTGGGACAAAAGCCTCAGAGTCCTTCTTCATTTTCCTTTTTAATTTTATCTTTTGCATTCAGTCCACCATCAAATTCTTTTGTCTTTATCTTCATATTATATCCCAAGTCCGCATACTTCTCAGCCTATTTGTCACATGCACTCTAATATATGTATGCCCCCATCACATCTCACTGGACGGCAGCAAGGCTCATGTCCCTGCTTCCAGTCCTCCTCCCATAATCTTCTTTCTGCCTACAGAGCAAGCTTTCAAAACACAAATCAGAACATGTAATTGTCCTTTTCAAGGTCCTTTCTGATGGCTCCTATTTTTTTCTTCTGAGGCAGAGCCTCATTTTGTTGCCTCTATGTCTTAGGTAGAGTACATTGGCGTTCACATAGCTCACAGCAACCTCAAATTCTTAAGCTCAAATGAGCCGCTTGCCTCCGCCTCCTGAGCACCTGGGACTATAGATACCTGCCACCACGCTGGGCTAGTTTTTTCTATTTTTACTAGAGTCGGGGTCTAGGGTCTTGCTCTTATTTAGGCTGAGTCTCCAACTCCTGAGCTCAAGCAATCCACCTGCCTCACCCTCCCAGAGTGCTAGGGTTATAGGCGACAGAATCTTACACTTAGAAAATACCCACTTTTCTTGGGTTGGTGCAAATTTTCTGAGGCCTGCCCTGCCTGTGCCCCTAGCACCAGTTAGTTTCCTTCCGCATGGCTGGGTGTGCGCTGACCACTCTGCCTTCTTGCTGCTCTCTCAACCTGCCAAACTCTTCCCCATCTCAGGTCTTCGCATGAGCTGTGCCATCTGTCTGGGATGCTCTTCCCCAGATCTGTTCATGGCTTACCCTTCTTATCATTTCTATCCTGCTTAAATAGTAGCTCCTCCAAGGCTGTCCTTGACCAGCATGACTAAAACAGCGCCCACAGCCCTGCCCAAAGTCCCAGCAGAACCTTTCCGGCTTTATGGTTTTATATTTACAGCATCTGTCACAATCCAATACTATATCCTTTTCGTGTATATGTTTATTTTCATATTGTCTGTCTCCCCTACCAGAATATACACATCCCAAGGGCAAGTTACATCCCTAGTGCCCAAAACAGTTAGTGAAATTTAGTAGAAATAAAGAATGATATAAGAAAGAAAATGAGGTGGTTCCTGTTCTGATTCTGTTTGAGTCTACTGGGCTCTGCTAACTCTTCATTGTTGGTAACTTTTTGCTTAGTAACAACAAAAGATTGGCAATAACTTACATATCTATCAATAGAAGACTGTGAAATAAATCAGGAGACATGCATATAATGGAATAGAATATGCCTATAAAAAAGAATGAATAAGACCACAAGGTACTATCTCTAAAATAAAGTGAAAAAAGCCTATTTACAGAACCATGTGCTCTGGCCATCTGCCTCTCTGCCTCTGGGCCTTTGCACATGTGTTCCTGCTTTCTTGAAGGCTCCTCCTTCAAGCCTTTTAATTCTCTCTCAAACAGCTCCTCCCAGAGAATGTTCCTCCACACACAATTTTAAATATCTTACATATCTCCTTCACATACTGGCCTCTTGGTTTGCTTTACTTTTCTACATGGTAGTTACCACCATCCAAAATTACATTATTTATTCATATTTTTAAGTTACCTATCTCTCTCGTGAGAATATAAATACCATGAGGGCACCCATCTTATTTGCTGCTGCATCCTCAGGCCCACAACGGTGATGCGAGGGAAGTGGAAAGAAAGAATAAGAAATAAAAAGATAGATGAGAGTTTCCAAATCAGGTTCTATTGAATAGTAGAGTATAAGTGTGCTACCTCTTATCTTTAAAAACTTTTGTGTGTTTTTAGACTAAAAAGCATCATAGAGATCATCCACTCCAAGACTTGATTTTGCAGAAGAGTGGACTGAGTTGACGTTAGGTGATCTGCTGTGGTCCAATAAGTGCAGCAGTTTGGGGTGAGAGGATGACTTTTTATACTTTGTAAGTTTTGAGTTATTTAGTGTATTACCTAATTTTAAAATAACCCACATAAGTATATTTTGAAAAATATCAGTGAGATGGTAACCAGGTAAATAATTCAGGCACAAGTACTATGGGGGTTTGGAGGGAGACAAGTCATTGAAGTCACTACTGTGTGGACACAGTCACTGGTCAGAGGAGACTTCCTGAAGGAGGATGTAAGCGGGCCTTTAAAGGACAGAAGAGATTTAATAGTGAGGAAGGAGAGGAAACATTTCCCAAAAGCTTTGCAGGAGTGAAGAAAGGTTAGTAGGAGGGATCCAGGTATAGGAGGGAGAACTTGAGAAGAGAAATCTATGAGGGTTTAACAGAAAAGCACTTGTCATCTTTAATAGAGTTTGCTCTGGAAATAGGAAGTGGAACATCAATCTGTAAATCCCTAGGGCCAATAATGGGCATACTCCCTTGAAATTTACTGTTTTGAAGCTATTACCCTCCTTTTTTTCTGTAGACAGAAAATTTAAATCAAACAGCAGTTACGCAACTTTATGGGTTAAATCATGTCAAAAAAAAAAGTTGAAGTCCTAACCTCCGGTACCTTAGAATGTGACCCTTCTTGGCAATATGGGTTTGCAGATGTATTAATTAGTAATAAGTGGTTAAGAGGAAGGCTCACTCGAGTAGGGCAGCCCCTAATGCAGTATGACTGGTGTCCTAAGAAGATGCCCTGTGTGAAGACAGAGACACACAGGGAACATCCCACGGGAAGATGGAAGCTGATGGTAGAGTTACACTCCTGTAAGCCGTGGAGTGCCTGGGCCTAGCAGGAGTCAGAGGAGACAAGGAAGGATCCTCCCCGGAGGCTTCCGAGGGAGCACAGCCCTGCCAATTCCGTGAGTTTTAACTTTTAGCTTCCAGAACTGTGAGACAATAAATTTCTGTTATTGTAAGCCACACAGTTTGTGGTACTGTATTACAGCCGCCCGAGGAAAGGAATACACAAAGTCTCCTTTTACAATCCAATTTTGAAAAGAAGCCAAACAGAAGAAAGCCGTCACATTGCTTTGTAACTGGGTTTATGGAGCATTTGGTAAATTTCATTAGACCTTTGTATATGTTTTTGTTGATTAGTGATAATGATTCATTACATAATAGCCATAAATGTGAGCATCTTTAAATGCTTTGGACCTAAGTCCTTTATACATTAACTGCCAGCAGAGTTGGAGGAACTCAAGCCACAAACTAAGTGAATCACCAGCAGAATGAGACATAGATCCTTTCTTTTCATTTTCTATTTTTTTTCTTTCCTGGTCTTCAACAGGTTTTTTCTTTTCCCCTTCTTTTGGTTGAAGCATTAACTACTATGTATATTTAATCAAATGACTTAGTCACTGATTTCTTATAAAAAACAGATTTTAACTCTTTTGATTTAAGTTCACAAACACGCATGTCATATAGTTATTAATTATTTTTGCAATTTTACCCATAATAAGACACTAAGGACTCACTATCCCAATAGTCTTGCTGACTCATACCCTAAGTCAGAGAGCAAATTCGTAGAGAATAAATTATACATAAACTGAAACCCACCTAGACACATAGCAGTTTTTTCTACTGCTTACATCAAGTTTCATTTTACTTATCTTTGTTTTCAAGGCTCTCACCCACTGCCTTGACAGTTTCCTTTCCCCATTTTTATCTGTCACTGGAATTACTTATAATAAATCAAAATTTACTGTTTTGTCTTTCTCTTTTCCGGTCCATGTGTTTTCACAATAACAATGAAAGATTTTGCTGTATTATAATATGGTGGATTATAAATAGAACAAATGATATTTTTAAAATAATTGTTTCTACTGTGGTTTGCAACATGTTAAAATTGTTCTTCTTTTACTCACACTCAGAAGTTTACTCTTAATTAATTCAGTTTTTCTTTTTTTTTAACGTGAGGGTCATGGGAACAACTTCAAGGTTTGCGTTTGTTCACATTATATGGGTTTTAACCTTCCTGGTTATCTCATAACCCAAACAAATATTAGTCATTCTGATAAAGGGATAGAAGAATTGTTTGGACATCCCACAGGACTTTGGCTCAGATAAATTAATCCATTAATATATTTTCTCAGAAAATGTCTTCAGTTTTGCTTTCCTTACTAGGGTCTCTTGTAAGTTTTCTAAGTTTCATCTGACCTCAAAAGTGCTTTAAAATATTGTTCTGACCTAAGTATCTTTGGGGAAATTGCTTTATTCACAAGATAGCATTATTTTATTTGAAAGAAATTTTAATAATTATTAGTATATTAAAGTATGTCAAAAATTCATTTTATAGTTTACTTTTACATTTTTCCTTAGCCATTGCTTGCTTACTCATGATATGGAGACCAGTAGATAGCTCCTCATAGGACCATTATTGTATAACAATGGTTAAGGGGTTGGCTGGAGCTACAGCAAGGTGAGTTCCTTTAACCCTTTATCTTACACATGCCCTAAGGAATATCAAAGAAAAGCTTCATTTAGCTCCGGACACTGGCAGCAGCAAGAGCTACATTCAGATATAAGCATCTGTGCTAAGAGGTGGGCTCTGTCCCCACTATTTCACCACCTGTCTTCCAGCTCCAGACTGAAATTCTTCTAGGAATCATTTAAGTGGGAAGAGGTAGAGAAAGTCCTAGGCCTGACTGGCTTACTAACGCTTAGGATTGGTTGGGTATATTCTTCCTCCTCTCTAGATGTCAGTTTCCTCCTCAGTACAGGGAGGGAATAGCCTCTAGCACTTACTGAACTGTTCTGAGCACCTTAGGTGTAAAAGTTGCTTAATCTTCACAACACAATGAGAGTAGAAGACCCAACACTCTCTGTAAAATTTGCTTTATCTTCACAAGATGAGAGTGGAAGACCCAAATACATATACTCTCTCAATTCCTTGTCCTGTTTCCCCTCTCCCTTGTCCTATCACTTTCTAATATGTTTTCCTTATTTATTTTAATACATTTTTGTTGTTTTATCAGTCTCCTTGCTCTAGAATGGAAATGTCATAAGGGCAGAAATTTCCATTTGTTTTCTTCAAAGGTATAACTCTAGAACAGAGAGTTCTGGCATTCAGTAACTATAAAATGGATGTTGCGTGAATGAGGTGTAGAGGTCATGTAATTTACTGAGGCTTGGCAAGCTAGGGGCAGAGCTGGGGACTGGTCCCAGGTTGTTTTTCTCCAGATCCCGTAAGTTAAACTGAGCAAAAGTAGACAATTGATGGCTTCTAAGCCATGATTCATAATGCTGATTTTACATCCAGAATTACATGTGGTGCTTTAAAAAATACAGTTGTATATTGATCCCTACTCTGCCCCCATTTCTTACTCTGAGGGGATTTTGTGACTCTTGTGTCACTATTTTTTGTCCTAAAATTCTGAAATGAACTTAGTTTTCATCTTAAGTTTAACCAATGCTTAGTTTATCTCAACAAAAAAAAAGTTTATTTTTGACTCATGATATGCCTTGTGATCAGGGAAACTCTGTCATTGTACTTATTCAGGGACACATGCTGACCAGTAGCCGAGTTATCCAGGTTCCCCAATCCTTGTGCTACAGGGAAGAGGGAATAGAGTGAATCTAACACTGACTCTTGAAGCTTCTGCTTACGTTCCATTTGGCTAAAGCCAATTACCTGGTTCCTACCAACACAGAAGGAAGAGGCAGCAAAGAACAATTCAGAAGAGGAGTCAAATGGAAATATTTATTGATAAACTCTAATGGTTGTCACAAAACTAGTACAGTGTGAAATGTGAATCTGGTTGTATCTTCTTCTTACTGAAAATCCTACAGTGCCTTTTTAGGGCCCTTCGGGTACATATAGCATCTTGACAGCCCTAAGGCCCTGTTGATCTGGCACTTACCTTCCAAACCTAAGTCATCTTTTAATTCTTTCCCTTTCACTTTCTTCATTCCAGTCATGTTGGTCAACTCTTAGTCTCTTAAATATGTCCTTTTCCCTCCTCATATACCTTTACACTTGATGTTACCTACCCACCTTTCTAAATAGCTAATTCCTACCCCACCTTTCTAAATAGCTAACCCACCCTACCTTCACATCTGAGTTTAAACATGACTTTCTGGGTGGCGCCTGTGGCACAGTGAGTAGGGTGCTGGCCCCTTATACCGAGGGTGGTGGGTTCAAGCCAGGCCCTGGCTGAACTACAACAACAACAACAACAAATAGCCAGGTGTTGTGGTGGGTGCCTGTAGCCCCAGCTACTCCAGAGGCTGAGTCAAGAGATTCGCCTAAGCCCAGGAGTTGGAGGTTGCTGTGACTGTGACGCCACTGTACTGAGGGCGATAAAATGAGACTCTCTCTATACAAAAAAAAAAAAAACAACCAAATACATAAACATGACTTTCTCATGGTAACTATCCCTGAATCTCCAGTAAAAAATCCGACTGTACATTCTTGTAGCACCTGATGCTTTTCCTCAGGTCATGAACTGTGCCTATTTAACTTATTGCTCCAGCACAATACCCAGCACATAATAAAAAACTCAAATATTTGTTGGACAAATGTAGACTTTGGGTTGGTGCCCAATGATTGCATCATGAGATTCCACAGGAAATAGAGACAATTTTACCAGCAGAGCTGTTGGAAAGTGACCTGTATCAGGCTGGCTGGTGTAAGAGAACGCACAGCCAGAGATCTCTTAGGTATATACTTTGTTGCAAAGGTTTCTCTCAATGTCAGATTATTCCTGGATAGTTGTTCTTTTTGTTTTGTTTTGTTTTGTTTTTTTTAAAAAACAAACAGAGTCTTGCTCTGTTGCATAGGTTGGAATACAGTGGCATAATCATAGCTCACTGCAACCTCAAATTCCAAGGCTCCAGTGATTCTCCTGCCTTGTCCTCCCATGTAGCTGGGACTACAGGCGTGCATCATCACACCTGGCTAGTTTTATCTTATTTTTTGCAGACGTGAAGGTCTTACTATGTTGCCTGGACTGGTCTTGAATTTCTGGCCTCAACCAATCCTCCCATTTCAGTCTGCCATAGTGAGCCACCGTGCCCAGATACTTCTAATTGTCAGACTTTCTGAATCTTGTTTTTTTCATTTGTCAAAGATTCTTATTTAACAAGAATAAGGATAAATCCATTTTTAAATCTTTTCTCAAGAGAATAAATTTCTACATACAAATCTTACCAGACACTAGATTTGTCAGAAGACAACCCATGCTAGCAGGTTCAATGCACACTGTTTGGGTGAAGGGCACACTTATAACTTTGACTCAAACTATACAAATAATTCATGTAAACAAAACATTTCTACCCCAGGATGATTCTGAAATATATATATATATATACATACATACATACATACATACACACACACATGCACAACACACACACAGAGGATGTTCATAAAGTTCATGTGCAATTTAAAATAGTTTAATTTAATATTTTATATATGATTTGGGGAGTCTTGGTGAAGAACAAAACAAGAGCAAGAACAGTGCAAGTGAAGGCAGGTAAGTAGTAGTCCTTCTCCAGGAAGGAGATGTATTTGCTTGGTAGGGTTGCTGCAACAGATTACAGCAGACTGGGTGACTTTACAATAAAAATTTATTTTCTGCCTCTTTACATGGTCTTTTTTCTGAGCATGCCCACCCCTGGTGTCTCTTTTGTGTGTTCATATTTCCTTTTTATAAGGAGCCAGTCAGATTTGATGGGCGCCCACTCTAACAACTTTGCTTTAATTTAATCATCTCTTCAAAGGCCCATCTTCAAATACAGTCATATTTTGAAGTTCTGGGACTTCAGGGCTTCAACCTATCAATTTTAGGGAGGACACAGCTGAGCCCTAACAGAAGACAGGGAAGGAGCGTAAGAAAGAGGATTCATGAGGCTTCAAAATAGGCTTGTGCTAGGTGAGGTGAGTAAATAGGTCATTGGTATGTGACTTTCAAAGCAGTTTTGGAACACCCACTCCCGCCCCAAATCTCCATTCCCCCCATGACTACCAAGTCTCACATTCAAATATTCTCATGACATTTACAGTTACTTAATTCATGTCTTCCTTCACCCCTACAAGGTGTGATGGGGGCAGGAACGTATTCTCGTTCTGTGCTAGTACCTAACACTTCATCCATGTGCAACAATTTTTGTTCACACGAAAGAATGAGTGGACTATGATGATAAAGAAGAGAAATGGAGTCCTGGAGCTCTCAAGGGTCCGTGGGCCTCAGCTGGATTCCCCGAGGGAGCAGAGCCTCTGCCATGCAGCCTTGGGACAAACTTTCTTCTCCTACCCTTCCCCAATTACTGTCCCTCTCTCCTTGAATAAATAAGATCGATCTTTGGGACCTGTTGAGTAAGCTCAGAGTGACTTTTAGATTTTTGTCTGATTTTTCTTCTTCCTAAAACACATGGATTTTGTTGATGCCTATAGTTCTTTAATACAGGAAAAGGCTTTTATTTCTCAACCCGTGATAAAAGATTTGAATGTAAATCTATGATTTCATACAATCTATTGAAATGTAATCATCTCACCTGCACATGGAAATGACTCTCAACCAAGATTTCCTGGTTTAATATGAAGAGAAGAAAGAGAAGGAGCAGGGAAAGGAAATTGCAGAAAGATGTTTCAGAAGGCTAAGTTCCCCAAGACAGAACAATCACACAGAGCACCTTGGAATGTTACGGGAGAGGGCATTTTTTGCTTCCTTGCTGTGGGATATCCTTCCCTAACTACCGGCAGGAAATAACTTACCCGTGTAGGGAACAGAAGAGTGTTCCAGAAAAGACAGCTGACTGTAGTTTACAGTAGTTTGTATTTGCTAGGATTTGATTATTGAATTATGTATTTTCAACAATTGTTTATGGTTGGTTTTGTTAATATTGTTCTTTAAGAAGTCAATGGAAAAATCCACTCCCCACCCAGGTCCCTTGTAAAGTGAAAAATATACTTCAAGCATAAGCCAGCTCGTATTTAACAGATTTCTTTAAAATGGTCGCTTTTTTTTCAGTTGCTAGAAAGGCTATATCATTTACCTTACAAGAAACCCCGTACTAAAAACTGTAAGAACTAAATATCTTTCCCTGTATTTCTTCAGGACTGTATTTGGTCTTACTAGAGCCTCACTAGTTAAGCTAATAAATAATCTGGACATAACTTTTTTTCCCCCTGAATAGTGAGATTCTCATTTGACTTGCCAGAAAAATGGAAAAAAAAAAAAGAATGGCAGTAATGCAGATAATAAATATTTCTTGGCCATTAATTTAGCAGTCAGGCGCTATGGTATGCTTTAATCATCGATAAATGTGCTTTTAAACGTTCTTACTCAAAAGATTGTCCAGAAGAAAAAAAAACTCTTATATTATTATAATTCATTTTACTCCTTTTAGTTCTAAGGATACCAGAATTTCATGCTATTTCATTTGAAGTGAACAACACAAAGATTTAAAAATATTGTGAAGAGGGTGGCGCCTGTGGCTCAAGAGTAGGGCACCAGCCCCATATACCGGGGGTGGCAGGTTCAAGCCTAGTCCAGGTCAAAAACTGCAAAAAAAAAAAAAAAAACAAATTGTGAAGAAAGTTGTGAAACTTAAATCTACTTAAAATAAAAATAAGAAACACATTAACCGGCACAGCATTTGAGTGTGTTAAGTTATAGTTAATTGAGTGTGTTAAGTTATAGTTAATTTTGTATATGGTTTCTCTGGGGGAAAGCAGGACCTTTTCTGATACCTTTCTTCCTCGTTCCCTCTTTCTTTATCTTCTTTTCACCTGTAGCTGACATCCTGTTCAGTTTTACTTACACCTGATTCTTCAGCTAGAATATAAGGTTTTAGGGACTGATTTACCCAGCTTCTCCCTTCTTTCTGGGTCCCATATTCAAACTTGTCCCACATCATCAAGCTGTATCTCATTAACACTCCTCAGAAGCAAAGCAAGAGGCCAACAGAGGAAAGGAATGCCTGCCTGTGGGAAGCTGAACTCAGCGTTAATGGGCCCTCTCCCACCTGTCACCCCAGGCCAAAAGGGATTTTCTTCATACTTACACGAACAGAAAACACAGGCCCCCAAAGCTATGTCTCCTGGCACTCATTCCTGCTAATTCCACCATGCGATTTTGCTTATATCTTACTTTACTATCTGGCCATTGATAGGTGGGAAGATTGTCCTTCGTTTTTGGCTAAACTCCAAGGTACATGCAACAGCAGGCAAGGTCCAGGGCAGCAAAGATATTTTGCCTCCTTTCCCCGGTTTGCTTTGATAGCTGAAGACAAGTAACCAAGGCAAGTCAGCAGTTTAGTGACAAGAACATGAGTCACGTAATTCCAGGTGAAATCCCAACTCCACCTCCATTTAGCTGTTCAAATTGACTGTGAGTTTCAGATTTTCATCAGTATAAGGAGCAGTAAAAGCGCAGGTGCCTCAGATGAACAGGGTGATTGCAGATTCAGTAGCTTTGGAATCTACACAAGATTCTGAGAGGTGCGTACAGCACATGTAAAACACAGACAGAGCCTGACTTTGTTGAACACTAGCAGTAGACCACCCTCAGTGGCCCTGAAGGCCCTCTCACTGTGAACTCAAGGAAAGAACGGGCTGGCATTTCAACTACTTCTTTCCATTGCACTCGTGCTCACTGCCCTCTCCCTTTCTTATGAAAGGTGGAATATTATAGGGACAGTCTTGCCCTTCTTTGAGTAGATGCACTTCATGTTTGCTGGCCTATGTTGTAGATAATAAAGGCTCAGGCGATCGTGTGCATGTCTCCACTTTTAAAGTTTTATCTTGGCTTGGCGCCTGTAGCTCAAACATTTAAGGTGCCAGCCAAATATACAGAGTTGGCAGGTTTGAATCCAGCTTGGGGCTGCCAAACAACAATGACAACTACAACCAAAAAATGGTCGGGCATTGTGACAGGTGCCTATAGTCCCAGCTACTTGGGAGGCTGAGGCAATGTCAAATATTACACTAGTTTTGTTACCTACTTTTCTTTTACTTTTATGATAAAAAATATCAAAAAAGCCCAAAGACATATTATTACTTAGATATGTACATTTTCTATATAGTGATCACAAACTTGAGACCTGCTAGATGATTTTAAAAGACTTTCTGAAAGGGCCATGGCCAAATTAGGATTATTATGTGAGGACTTTTTAACCTATCTGTGGTGGTAGATATAAGAAAAATTATGCAAGGAACTTTCTTTTGCTCAAAAGCTTTCATTAGTGTGAATTTATGTGTGGCCCAAGATAACTCTTCTTCCAGTGCGGCTCGTAGAAGCTGAAGGTTGGACACTCTGGTTCTAAATTCTCTCTGGGTCATCACAAACCTTTTCAACAGTTTTAGGAATCAACACTCCTTTTTCTCCCTCTGACTCCCTTCATCTCTGATGCTCATGTCTCTCTTACACACATACACACACACACACACACACACACACACACTCTCTCTCTCTCTTAAACACACGTGAGCCAACTGAGATTTTGGTGTGAATTTCATTCATTTTTCAAACTCAGTTTCAGAAAAATTATAAAATGGTGAATCTTCCATTTTAATGTCTCTCAAGAATGTTGTATGTTTTCTCACAACTTGTAAAATATTTATTCCTGGAATTTAAATATTTTTTGATTCATTTATATATTTTTTCAGTCTTATTTTTTATTGTTAACCATCATAGAAATGCAATTTAAAAGCCTACAGATAGACATTAAATGCACTTATTTTATTTATTTATTTGTTATTATCATTTTTATTTATTTATTTTTTTGGAGACAGAGTCTCACTTTGTTGCCCTCAGGAGTGTGGTGGCATCATAGCTTACAGTAACCTGAAACTCTTGGGCTCACATGATCCTCCTGCCCAGCCTTCAAAGCAGCGGGGACTACAGGTACCCACCACAGCCCACCTATTTTTTAGAGGCAGGGTCTCGCT
>CAUYQV010081416.1:0-18370 GCA_963574575.1 Galagoides demidoff
CTCCAACTCCTGGGCTCAAGCGAGTCTCCTGCCTCCGCCTCCCAAGTAGCTGGGACCACAGGCGCCCACCACAATGCCCGGCCATTTTTTGGTTGCAGCCATCATTGTTGTTTGGCAGGCCCGGGCTGGGGATTCGAACCCGCCACCTTAGGTGTACGTGGCTAGCGCCTTAGCCGATTGAGCCACAGGCGCCGAGCCCTTGATAAGATTTCAAAAGTAAAAATGATTAAAAGGGAAACTCTAATATTTTTTTTTCTTCTTTACACTTGCTTTTACCTTAGTAATTTGGGCTTGCCTTTGATGTAACCATTCTGTGTTTATTTTTTTACTCAATATATCCTGGTGAGATGCATTCCCTTCAGAAAAGACAATGATAAGAAGGCTTTTTCGGAAAAAATAATTAATTTTAAACATGTGACACTGACTTAGTTATTTCATTAGCAAATGCTAAATATTATCTCTACCTGTATTTACTCACCCACAAGTCCTAAAAGAATGTAGCCAAGGATGGCCAGGACGAAGATCACGCAGCAGAGAACATCTGTACAACTCCTAAAAACAAAGAAGAATGAAGAATTAAAAGATGTCCAGCGGACTGCTTATTTATGGAACAGAATAAAAGAAGGGGGAAACAGACAAGAACAGTGATGTGCCATTTTACAGCCAATAATTCTGAAAGGTAGACCAGATGTATTTTTGTAATCAATGACTTTAGCAGACACACACAGGTCATAGTTTCATGATCAAAGAAGCTCTTTCAGAATTTAGTATTTATTTTTCTTGGTTCTTTGTTCGTAAAATATTTTTAGAGACTAAGGCATGCCTACATCAAGTAGCTATTTTTTAAATTTAAAACTGCAATGTAAGCTATTGGATTTTGTGATTTTCCTCTTCATGTCTCTCCAACACATGGTATAAAATAATTAGCCATTTCCCAGGCCCCCTTCTCCGTTTTCTCTCTGTATACTCATGGTAAGAGTAACATTATGAAATAAAGGATTTATTTCATAAACTGAACTTTCTGTGGGGAGTTGAATTACAATTTTCCAGGGACAATGTACATGAAGTATTGAAAATATAAAATGCCTAACATTGTGATTTTTCCAGCTATCCTAGAAGCTAGATAATGTTAAATTAGGTTTGGAGAAAATTTGACTGGGAGACTCAATGAGTTACTGGAAGTCACAAACCCAGCAGGTTTAGGATTCAGCAGGAATAGTCCAGGATTTCAGCTACAGTATTTCCTATTCCCATTACTTTATCTCGTCCAGTTTGTAAGTGATCTGGAAAGTCTTAAAAGTGAGCAGAAAAATCATCATTTTTTATTTTAAACTTAATAAAGCATCTACTGGTAAAGAAAAAAATCAACCCATGTGACAGGATTAAAGCTTGCACATAAGAATTTTTATAACAGAAAGTTCTTGATCTCGAGGGTGCATAGAATGCTCTAATTTTCAGTACAGGCAGATCGAAGTTAGACACACATTTTTTTAGTGGCAGTAGTTGTAGTAGTAATGAATAATAATTGTGCAGTAACAGACACAGAAATGCCTTACCTTGATAACACCTAATACAGCTTGATTGCTTTCATTTACATAATTTTGTGAGTTTCCCAAGTACAGCTTTAGGTTCATAGGGGTAGTAAGGTGAGCTGACTTACTTAAGGTGCACGAGAAAGGTGATAACAGAGACAGGTGAGTATCCAGGAATCCACCACTGAACCTTTTTCATTTAGTTATGTTCATATAATTACAATTTTCTATAAAGTCCCAACATAGCTGTATCTAAAATTAATCACACACATTCCTATAGTTCTTTAAGTCACTGCAGAAAATGGACCTTTCAGAGAGAAAGTTAATTGTGGTCAATCCAGAAATAAACTATCATATGTTAAAATTCGGTTTCAAACTAAGAATTTTTAATTTGAATTTAAGAATTATGAGAATAAGAACAGCAAGAGAAGAAAGTGGCCACTGTAGTTCTCTTTCGCTAAAGGAACTTAACTGTTGAAAGTGGCACCTGCTGGGGGGTGGGGTGAGTATCTGTTCCTCACGCATTCTGACGTGTCCTGCTCAGGGTCAGGTTCCAGCCTGCCACAGCAGTTTTTAATAGCCCAGCACCTAACAGGGAATGCCTGCAGGTAAGAAACTGAAGGAGAGAAACTATAGCATTGGTGTGCTTTAATTAGAGAACTCGCAGTTGTCAAAGCCCTTGTGTGTAATTAGAGCTACCAAGAAGAGAGAGATGTGATCGGAAGCACCGTCAGGTTGGCTGCCAAGCTGTCATTACAGATCTGTAACGCTGTGTGTCTATGTCTGAGGTCTGTATACTTACATCTCATACATACCATAATGCACACAGTACTCTCCCCTTATTCCTGGGGGATATGCTCCAAGACCCCCAGTGGATAACTAAAACCGCAGATAATACTGAACCCTATATACACTATGTTTTTTCTGTATACGTGCATATCTATGATGAAGTTTAATCTATAAATTAAGCACAGAAAGAGACTAACATCAATAGCTAACACTAAAATGGAACAATCATAACAATATACTGGCATCACTAGTCTTCACTTTGGGGTTTATTAAGTAAAAGAAACGTAACTTGAATACAAGCACCGAAATACCGCAATAGCTGATCCGATAACGGAGAGGAGGACTAAGTGATGGAGGGCGGGTCAGAACACATGGCATGGAGACGCTGGGCAGGGGATGACTGACGTCCTGGGCTGGCTGGAGTTTGCTCACATGAGGTTTCAGAATGGTGGGTAGTCTGAAACTTATGAACTGTTTACTTCTGGAATATTCCATTTCATATTTTTGGACCTCAGATGACCTTGGGTAACTGAAGCTACAGAAAACAAAACCACAGATACAGAGGAACTCCTGTACTTATCGTGACTGTATGCTCAATATTGTTATCATGTTACTGTGCGGATGGCGTGGAGAAAGGTGAACATCTAGAAAGATAAATGAAAGAAATTTAGCAATTTTAAAGGACAGAACCTAAGAAAATAGCAGAGCCCAAATAGAGATTTTTTAAAAAGTAAAGCCCATATTCCTTGACTACCGGTGCCGATGAACCAGCATCAGTTTGAGTCTTGCTGCTACGCGGGATTTTATACTATAATTTCTCTTTCTCTTTTGGTGCCAAGGTCCTCGTAAAACATCGGAGATCACACTGTGCCCACACAACCACTCCCCTGCAGGCTCTCGCCACAGCGCGATGGCATTTCTCAGTAATTCACAACTTCAGGTGTTTGGGGATTCTATTATGGGACCAAGGAGAATGATATATTCAAGTCTACCTTGTTTTACTGGCACACTGCTTTGGAGAAATAGCAGACCGTACCTCATGGCCAGATCGGTCAATTCTACCTTATTTAAACATGGAAGGATGTTGAACAAATTGAAAATTATGAATGGAGAACTCGCAAGTCTCAAGTAGAAGGAACATTAGCATTTTTAAATTTGTTTCTTTAGTAATTTGATTTCCTTTACTGTATTAAAAATTTCTTTTGAAAATAGGTGTGTGTGTATACTTTTAAGTAATTACAAGTAGCTACTATTTTTCCATTAATTTATCTGTTTCTCTGACTTCCCTCAGATATATTCGCTCCATAAAAAAAAAAAAAAATCATGTGCAGAAAGTTACCGGAAGGTTGGATTTGAACAAAAAAAATGCTTGGGCACCATTCTGTGTGTCAAGGAACATAGCAGAAACTCAATTAAAATGTTTATAGGAGTTGTGGCACCTTATCATTTTTTTTTCTTTTGATTTCAGGGCATCTGTCACAATCCTAAATGTTCTCTAGAAAAATGAGTTATTTTTTAAGAACCAAGGATTTAATGTGGATAAATTTTCTTACTCTCAAAACAGCTGTTGAGATACTAAAGGACACAAGTCCATGGCCAGAAACCATTCTGGAGGGTGTGGAGGGTGGAGGCCTGTCGGGGACTTGTCCTCAGGTGGATCCCTCTCTACGCTCACCGCAAGCACACAGGACTGCTGTACTCAGCTGAGGATGGGCTGCATCCTACTGGATCCCAGAAAGAATAGTCACAAGGAAATAAGCCTAAATTTCTCTCTCACTCTCCCTCCAAATCAAAATCCCACTTCTGCAAAATAAGCCGCTCACGCCCACAT
The DNA here is from genome assembly GCA_963574575.1 of Galagoides demidoff. Classification (NCBI taxonomy): domain Eukaryota; kingdom Metazoa; phylum Chordata; class Mammalia; order Primates; family Galagidae; genus Galagoides; species Galagoides demidoff. The sequence continues at coordinate 4,153 of CAUYQV010081416.1, forward strand.
CTATTAGAGAGCCACACAATTCGGACTGAGCTGCCCTGGCATGAAAGTGTTTTCAAAAATTAAACTACAGAAGTGCTATTGCTGCCTCATATACATTTTCTGATTTATAATGAGAATAGGATTCCAGTTACATGTGCACTTGCAGGCTTCCCTTTTTCTCCTCTCTCCAATCCACAAACACAGTATGCCCAGACTTAAAATGTGGGGAGTTTCCTTTGACTTTCCCTTTTTCTGAGCTTGTCTTTTGTATTTGATCGACAAGGACTCTTGACTTGTCTCTGATGTGCCTTTCATCCACCCTTTCCTTTTCACTGTTGTTGCCTGGACCCAGTCCAGGTTTTCTTATGTTCTCTAGCCATGGTGTCTTAATTGGGCTTCGGCTGCTGTCTGCACCTGATCCAATGCATTCTGCGCTTCACTGACCCCAGCAACATGTGATGATGCTACTTTGTAGTTTAAAAATTGTAGCACCTCTCCAGTGCCTATCTGTTAATAATAACTTCTAAATGTCTTGGCTTCATGTTTAAGAACCTACAAGTTCAAGCCCCAGACTACCTTGCTAGCTTTGTCACCCACCTTCTCAATGTTCTTTAACCACTTTGGACTCTCTCACGTATCAACACACGCACATACTTTTTCTTGATCACATTTGGAGCTCTCTGCTCATGGCACCTCCAGACTTCCCCTCCTGGGGTACCTGATTATCTAATTGCATGGGGCAGGCACAGTACACACCAACTGTCCTAGAGTGACTGTTAACAATGCTGTTCCCTCTTACTCTCGGAAGGGCCTCAGGGTGGATTTCCACCCCATCTTGTAAGTCCCAATCTTCAAATCCCCTTAAATGTCGCCTCCTTTATGAAGTTTTCATCTAGAAGAGCTCCTTGCCATCTCTGTGGACCTACAGAACATTTGTGCATATATATGTAAGGCACCTATATTCCATCTATTATAAACTAGACCTGGGACAACAAACTATAATCCACGGGCCGAATCTGGTATGCTGCCTGTTTCTGTGTAGACTATGAGCTAGAAGTAGTTTCCACATTTTCCCTTTTTTTGGTAGAGATAAGATTGTGCTCAGTCACTAAGGCTGGAGTGCAATGACATAGTCGTAGGTCACTGCAACCTCCAACTCCTGAGCTCAAGCTATCTTCCTGTCTTGGCCTCGCAAAGAGTTGGGATTATAAGCATGAGCCTCAGTACCCAGTCAGTTTTTATATTTTTATGTCACTTTCCAAATCAAAAGAAAAGTAATATTTTGTAACACATGAAAATTATACAAAATTCAAATTTCAGAGTCCATAAGTAAAGGTTTTTGGAAAATAGTAATAGTCATGCATATACTGCTTATACATAATTGTCTAAATGGCCAAGTTTAGTAGTTGCATTAGAAACCATCTGGCCTGCAAAAGCTGAAATATTTATTGCCTGAACCTTTGTAGAAAAAGTTGGCTGATCTCTGACCTACACACAAAGTCCTCTCTGGCCCTAGTTAGCAGGGTCTTGCCTGCTACAGGCATCGCCATCTACGTTGCATGAATGATTAGTGAGACACACCTGTAACTGACAGGCTAATACATCATAAGTGGGCTCCAGTGAAAATTGTTTTTCAAATTTCAGAATTTTTTTGCCCAATATAGTGAATGTGTTGTTTACAGATTCAATTTTTTGGTCAAGATTAAGCATGCCACCTGATCATTGCAGTCTCCAGTAAAATAAATCACTAAGAAACAAATAGAAAAGCCACTGGATTTAATAGAGAGGTGATAAGGTAGTTTCGTTTGATAAGTGCATTTTTCAGTTCCACACTAGCTCTTATTCTCCAGAAACTGTCATTTTGCTTCCTGCTCAGGGACCGCTATCTACTTCATCCAGAAACTGATGCATTTACTGGTTTTCTTGCCTTGTGGCAGATGGAATTCCAGTGGGATCACCTGTCTTGAAAGGTCATTTATTTCAAGCATTAGAACAAGAATGGAAGTCCTAAAAGTCATTATGCTCCAACAGCTCATTCATTCCCACCTAATGAGTCGGGGTAGGGACTGTCCACTGCCCGTCATTCCACTTGGACCCTCACTTTTCATTTTAAAGTTCTTGATGTCACCTGGGTGCATCTGTCTACAGCATGGCTGCATTTATAGCCTAAAGTCCAGAAGCATTTGGTCCTCTGTGGCTTTGCTGCCACCTGAATGATGTCATTAAGTCACCTGTTACTGCTCTGATTCCTACTACAAAAGCCTTCTGCAGGAAACACAATGAATGTTTCACTTCCTGGAGGACAATGCACTTTGGGGCCATCTTTCCAGCTGCATTGAGATACACCAGGCAAACCACAGAACGTACCTTGAATTCAACAGATTGTCAGTGTTGATACTAATTAGTCAGCTGGCTCAAAATATTTTGAGCTATTTAAGGGCAGAGTTCCCTCTAAGCTAAAATATACTTTACTTCCCCACTCTTCATCAGAGAATCTGGTGGAGAATCTGATGGCTTTTTAAGAGGAGCGTCCTCTAGGAGCTTGAGTTTGAAGGTGTTAATCACACACTGATCCCTTGATTCCAGCTTTTCTTCTCCTTCCCAGACACGTTTTCTACAAGTTTTCTATTGCTCTGCTCCCCAACCTTTAGATTGTGGAGGGCACCGTTTTTGTGTGCCTGTGAGCTGAGGGTTTAGTAGTAGGCAAGTTACATTGGCTGTTCTGTAGCAAGAGGTTAAAGATTATCTTGAAGAATTCCACTCTGTTATTGAAATCAGAAATGTAATAGGAGGGCATAAATGAGCTTTTAATTTCATGAATGTGTATTTTCATGTATTTAATATTAGTGCATGTTTTTCAAGTCTCCTAAAAGTTTTTTAAAGATGTCTTGAAGTCTACATTTACCTTGGAAGATAATTCTGGTATCCAATGATTGAGCAAAGATTTAGTTCGAGAAATATTTTTTAACACATTTTAAACTATTGCTGAAAACTGAAATATACCCAATAACTCCATACCCTAAGGAAAAATACAAGATGACATTGATAATGCCTTTCCAATTTATAGATCATATAAAATGATATTTGAGTACTTATGTGTTTTAGTTACTTATTCTGAATAATTGGATCACAAAACCTTCCATATCCTCTATGATTAATCTTTTTTTCTACACTGCTTGCATTTGCTTTTGAGGGAGTAGCTTTAATTGGTTTCCATGGCCTTGAGAGAATAGATTTATCTGGTTTTGATTTATATTTTCTATTTGTAAATGAAAATAAAACCTCACTTTTTACATAGAGGAGTTTCAATGATGCCTATATAAATATGTATTTTGTGTAAAATGGGGAAAGATTAGACGAAATTGGTCTTACTCTGGTATTCATCATCTTTGTAAAACTTGCATAATATGCAAGGTTTTGTCGATAGGTAGAAAATACTCTGCAAATTGCTGGCAAATGAGAGCTGGATCAAAGTTATTGCTCATGTTATAGCTGGCACTGAAGACTAAAGGTACTACAGAGGGGACCACAAGAAGAGCCAGCTCTTGATAGTCTTGGGACATTAGTCCAGGGAATCCACATTGGTTTGGGACACTCAATAATCTTTGTTTTTTTCTTGAGACGGAGCCTCAAGCTATCCCCCTGGGTAGAGTGCCATGGCATCACAGTTCACAGCAACCTCCAACTCCTGGGCTCAAGCGAGTCTCCTGCCTCCACCTCCCAAGTAGCTGGGACCACAGGCGCCCGCCACAACGCCTGGCCATTTGTTGGTTGCAGCCATCATTGTTGTTTGGCGGGCCCGGGCTGGGGATTCAAACCTGCCACCTTAGGTGTATGTGGCTGGCGCCTTAGCCGATTGAGCCACAGACGCCGAGCCATGACTGATGTCTTAAGATCTTTAGTTGAAACCCAGTTGAGCCAATGGTATAGTTTTTGTCTAAAGGTCAGAGCCTCAAGACTTAGGAAGAACTCATGTTTCAGTTAAGTCTGAAGGCAGGAAAAACTGACCCTTCTATCCTAGAAGGCAGGTGGGAGGAATTCTCTCCTTTTAGGGGCAGAGTCTGCCTTTTGGTCCATTCGGGCCTTCAACTGATGGATGAAGCCTCCCTGCATTAGTGAGGACAGTCTGCTTTTCTCAGTTTGTGGATTTAAATGTTAAATTCATCCAAAAACACTTTTACCGAAACACCAAGAATAACATTTGGCTGAATATCTGGGCACCTCATAGGTGGGTCACATGGGCACATAACCATCAAAATTGTATTTATCCCATAAATAAAGTGAGTTGTGGCTTGATGCGTGTAGCTCAGCGGCTGGGGTGCCAGCCACATACACGAGAGCTGGCGGGTTCAAATCCAGCCCCGGCTGCCAAACTACAATGACAGCTACAACCAAAATAGCTGTGTGCTGTGTTGGGCACCTGTAGTCCTAGGTACTCGGGAGGCTGAGGCAAGAGAATCACATAAGCCCAAGAGTTAAAAGGTTGCTGTGAGCTGTGATGCAACAGCACTCTATCCAGGGCAATAGCTTGAGACTCTGTCTCAAAAAATAAATAAATAAATAAATAAATAAATAGAGTGAGTTGTATTTATAGTTTTTCAGTATTACACTACCTGGCTTTGCTGTAAAAGACCTCCCTCCCTTAAGGAAATTACTGGATTGGGCCTGTGAATGTTTGTTTAGGAATTGTGTATCTGTGATGATGAATGAGATCAGTCCTCAATTTTGCTTTCTCTTATCATCTCTGTCTAGTATTTATAAACAGGTTATACTAGTTTCTCAGTATAAGTTAAGTAGTGTTTCTTCTTTATGCAAGAGTTGGATGTATTTATGATAGAACAGCATATTCATTGCATGTTGAATAACATTAACAGTTAAAGAACATTTCAGGTTTTCTATTTCTTGGGTCAGTTTCTATATGTTATGATTTTATTTATTTTTTAAAATTTATTGGGATAGAGTTCCTATAGTCTCAAGGATATTTTCATTATGCTTACTCTTATTAGTCACTTTCACGAGAGGTTTATCTATTAGTCCTAAGAACCAAATTTTTGTTTTTGACCCTTTTGTATTTTTGTTTTACTATTTATTTCTGCTGTTAGTTTTAACTTCTACTTTTTTGTGGTGTTTTCTTAAGTCAGAAATAAGTCAGTGAATGCTGTTTCAATACTGTTTTAGTTGCATTTCACATTTTAATATGTAGTATTTTCATCATTTAGTTCTTATTTAAGTTTGTTGTAATTTCTGTTTTGATACATGATAGAAGAGCTGTAAGTTTTAATTTCTAATTATATGGAGATACTTTTGTTTTTTCTTTCTTTATTTTTGGGCCAGGTCTGGGTTTGAACCTGCCATCTCTGGCATATGGGGCCGGCGCCCTACTCCTTTGAGCCACAGGTGCTGCCTTGTTTTTTATTTCTTTTTCTTTTTTTTTTTTTTTTGAGATGGAGCCTCAAGCGATCCCCCTGGGTAGAGTGCCATGGCATCACAGCTCATAGCAACCTCCAACTCCTGGGCTCAAGCGAGTCTCCCGCCTCCGCCTCCCAAGTAGCTGGGACCACAGGCGCCCGCCACAATGCCCGGCCATTTTTTGGTTGCAGCCATCATTGTTGTTTGGCGGGCCGGTCTGGGGATGCGAACCCGCCACCTTAGGTGTATGTGGCTGGCGCCTTAGCCGATTGAGCCATAGGCACGGAGCCAACTCAGTTAGTTTTTAACAAATTCATCATCTAAGATTATAATTAAGAGGTAAATATGGCCTAAACATATTTGTGATTTATGTATGGCAGTATTTGTAAGCTCTTGTAAATAATGTATGTATGGGCAACTTTAAAATCTAGTCCCAGCCTACATTACTATGTCCTCTGGACTGCTGTTCAGTATAGGCAAAGCTCACCAGTACATGTACTGCTGAGGGAGAAGGAGGCATGTGGTGTTGGGGCTACAAGAGAAAAGGGAAACTGAGTCTCTACCCATTCAAATATGCACAAAAGAAGAGAAAATAATGTAATGAACTTCCTTGTGCACATTGCCCGGTTTCAACAATTATCAACATTTTGCCAATTTTGTTTCCTCTCTTAGTCTCAACTCTGGATGTGTGGATTCTGGATTATTAAAAAAAATAATGCCAGACATCATGTCATCTTACCCATGAATACTTCAATATGCATTCTCTAACTGATAGGAATTTGGTTCTAACATATATACCATGGAATTATCACACCCCAAGGTATTAACACTACCTCCGTGTCATCATCTAATACCTAGTCCCTATTTAAATTTACCTAATTATTTCAAAATATTTTTACAGTTGATTTTGATCTAGTCAGGATTCCAAAGTAGTCATACATTACATTTGGTTGCTATGTTTCTACAGGACTTTTATTTTGAAAGAGTCTCTCATTTTCTTCACCAATGTGAGTTATATTATGAGTAAATTTATGACCCTAATTCACAGGCCTTGTCTAGAATGGGAAAGGTAGAGAACAAGTTAGAATGACTCATCATAGATGCTCAGATATGGTGACCATTATGAGTTACATATGTTCAATGTACACTGAAACCTACTAAAAAATAATTTGTACCTGGTGAGGTTCAATATAAGTTACTCTCTGAAAAGAACATAAAAAACTAAAAGCCATCTTATTTTTGTTGCTTCACCTTACTCCTGGGAATCATCTGTTGTTTCACATTTCAGAAGGTAAATCATGTTCTCTATAGTCATCAGGGTATACCACCAAAATGGCTAAAGTGCTAGTGATAAAATTTTCTTTTGTCAATTCATTTATTTTCTCCAGAATTACCCTTTGGTGAAACTTGGTTCCAAGCTTTTATTCTGTAGCATGATCCAGAGCTTGCTATTTCATAAAAATTATAGTTTCAAGGTGAATTTAGCCAATAAACTCTAAAACAAGCTGTATTTTTCACCATTTAACACATTTTATGTTTGAGACAGTGTCTCCCTGTCTTGCCCCACGGTAGAGTGCCCTGGTGTGGCATCACAGCTCACAGCAACCTCAAATTCTTGGGCTCAAGCAATCTTCTTGCCTCAGCCTCCCAAGTAGCTGGGACTATAGGGGGCACCACAACTCCCAGCTATTTTTTAGAGACAGGATCTTGGCCTTGCTCAGGCTGGTCTCCAACTCAAGTTGAACTCAAGCAAGCCACCCACCTCAGCCTCCCAGAGTGCTGGGATTACAGGTGTGAGCCCCCGCACTGTTTGACACATTAGAACATTTTCCTCAGCCATTCTTTATTGCCCTTTAGCTTCTATAGGCTTGGAAAGGTCCTGCATGATATTAATCTGCATCACTCGGTTTTATGCAAAATGAAGTTCTAGTCATTGTATTCACAGCTACCCAAATTATGGGATACAGTATCTGAATATGGTAATGGGTAACCAATTATCATGAATGATTAAATAAATGCAAATATACCTTTAACAAAGGTTTTTGAACAATGTTATGGTTTCTTTATGCCTCTCATTTGTAGAAGCAGATTCTTAAAGGTAGACCAAGTTTATTTTCAGAAGAGCAGTTCATATCGGGCCAACTAGCATATTCCCTAGCACAGAAATTTACCCTAGAATTTACATTTTTAAAAAATACATCAGCACTTTATATTTTCTACTTTGCATCCTTTATCCAATATATCTTACTTCATCTAATATATCTGTTGGGTTCACTTTTCTCATCCTGGCATCTGAAGTACTTAAAAATCTTACCCAGTAGTAGAATTTCTGAGGAACGAATAAAACTTAATCTCTGGGCCCCTCAGTTGCATTAGCTCCTTTAAAGGCCCTGGCCAGGCTTTAGCAATGTGTTCACATAATCATATGTTTCTGGAAAAAATTACACAAGTATCATACTTTAGCTACACTCAGTTAAGACCACTGTATCAAGCCACCCTGATTTTATTTTATGTCAGATGACATTGAAAGGACAAATAGAGTCATGGGATTTTTAAAAATGTGGCTAAAGGAAAGTTGACAAGTTATCTGACACTACAAAGATAAAGCTCAGAATTTGCCATTACAATGAGGACATCAATGACAATTTGTTAATGAGTGCCATCAAAGAGTGTCTGAGATTAGTTACTGCACAGGAAAATTTGAAGTGCCAAGAAATCGTTAGTTCACATATGAGAGAAGTTTGATAGAAGTTTTACTAAATTTGACAACAATTCTACTTTACATGACATTATGGATAATGAGTTGTGAAGCTGAAGGAACCTTTTTCAAACTAGCAATCATAAAAATAAATTTCAATCATGCTACAGGAAGAAAAGAATCATTTCTCTATTCTTTCTACAGACATTTTTAATACCTATGAAGAAAGGTATTGTGGAGGTGTTCAACCCATGCCTTAATAAATAAGTTATTTCTCTAGATTTTTAAAATGCTTGTCAGCTTTCTAAAGATTTAAATTTGTTTGCAGTTTCCTTGCCCTTTTAAAGTAATTTTGCTCATACATATTATTCTGTTAATAATTTTATAATATTTATAATATAATATTAAAGAGGGCCCCACCAAACCAAAATGTGCCTAGAATCTGTCCACTCATTGCCTGTTTCAGACAATCTCCTTTATAGCCAGGCACAGTGGCTCATACCTGCAATGTCAGCAACTCAGGACGATTGCTTGAGGCCAGGAGTTTGAGATCAGGCTGGACAACATAGTGAGACTCCATCTTTAAAAGAAAAAAAGATTATCTCTCTACTTTTCAGTGTGAATCCTCTAGATAAATCAAACCACCTTCTGTCTGTGCTGATCAAGCCAGTTTCCCTTTCATCCTTCTAACACACTGTGTTGACTCTTGTCTCTACTTTGTCATTCAGCTTAGTTTGTCACCTAACCTTAATTCATCCAACTGTAGAAACATTCTTCTTCTTCTTTTTATTTGTATTTTTTTTTTTTGGCTGGGGCTGGGTTTGAACCCGCCACCTCTGGTATATGGGGCTGGCACCCTACTTCTTTCAGCCACAGGGGGCACCCTGGAAGCATTCTTCTTTATTCTTTAAGACTTCACTCAAAAGCTGTCATCTGTAGGAAGGTTATTTTGACCATATCATCCCTCCATAGATGCAACTGGCTATTTTTTTTTCTTAATCAGTTTTTACTTTATATTAATTTATATAAAAGTTAAGCACTACAAGTCAATCCTTCACTGGACTGTGGTTATTTTCAGAGCAGGAGAAAGCAGGTTCCTTTAAGTTAGTTTCTCTGAGAATGCCTAATACATTGTTTTCCTGACTGTGGGCTTTCAATTGATTTTGGTTCAATCAGTAGGTGGGTCTAGTAAAATTCCATTTTTAGAACATATTTCACCTCTGTCAAGTCGTATTTTTTCCCATCTATTCATGTCCAAATTGATTTTTCACTTTTTAAAAATTTCCTTTTGCATTATGACCTGTATCTTAATCATTTATTACATGTTGTCCTCCCATTGAATCTGAATTAAAAGTCAGAATCATGACATAGAATTATTTTGGAGCTACCCCAGAGCCTTGCTGTTCAATTGAATTGTTGAACTGGATTTTATTTTATTTTATTTTTTGTCGGTTTCTCAACTTTGCATATATTATTTATCTTTACAACATCCAAGGCATATTTTACGCTATTTTTTTAACCACTTCTACCCTTTAATTTATTTCCACTTCATTTTTCCTAGGCATAATATATACTACATAGTATGCTATAGGATGGACACACATCAGTCTTCTACTAATTGATCTCCTATTAATTATCATTGATGATAATGCAAAGGAAAAGGCTTTCCTTTTTATTAGAAAGGAAATTACAGTAAGCATCCAAATATACATAGGGCTTTAGTATTTATTGTGTCCTTATATATTTTTAACTTAATGTTTCTGCTTTTATTTTCTAATAATTTTTTTATTAAATCATAACTGTGTACATTAATACAGGCATGGGGTACAGTGTGCTATTTTTATATACAACTTGAAATATTTTCATCTAACTGGTTAACATAGCCTTCATGTCATTTTCTTAGTTATTATGTTAAGACATTTATATTCTACATTTAGAAAGATTCACATGTACCCTTATAAGATGAACCATAGGTGTGGTCCCACCAATCACCCTCCCCCCACCCATTCTCCTTCCTCCCCACCCCTCCCTCTCCCCTTTCCCCATATTATTGGGCTATAATTGGGTTATAGCTTTCCTATGAAAGCTATAAGTTAATTTCATAGTACACCAATACTATGCATCCCTAAAGAAGGATGGAGACTTTACCTCCTTCATGTTTACACAAATGGAGCTGGAAAATATTCTTCTTAGCAAAGTATCTCAAGAATGGAAGAAAAAGTATCTAATGTACTCAGCCCTACTATGAAATTCAACTGGATTTTAAACAACATTTCTTTATTTCCACACTACAAAATATTCATATTTTCATGATGATGGCATGAATCATTCATAATCACTGTCATAACATCTCTATAACCTATGTACTCATCTACTTAATTTCTCCTAGCATACTCATATTTTTAAATTACATAACTTTATTTTAAAAGGAAGCAGCTTAAATAGAAATTTGGAGTTGCTAGTTATATAGAACAGAAGTAATTCCTAACTATACACTTTGTTTTATCAAATATGCTCTCTCACCCCAAGCCTTCTCTATCTCTATCAAAAAGGAAAGATTAGTAAATGATGGAAACCTAGTGACTAATTAGCACCACATTGAAACCTTTTCTTTGATATAGTCCATCCATTCATTCATGTAATTGATATTTGTTGAACTACTACTATATACATAGATCCTGAAAATACCTAGTCTCTTTGGGATCCTCTTGGAAGAAGATGGGGGGAAAGTAATCAATACAAAGAATACAAGTAAATTTGAGTTAGAACAAATTCATTGAAGAAAATAAATAGAAAACTTTGAAAGAGAGTATGAAAGACAAGTGTGAGTCATCTTTGACTGGGCAATCAGAAAAATAAAATGATTGTGAAGAAAATAGTTTTCTCACTGAGTCATTATTCCTAAAGACAATGTGTATAAACTGAAATAATCCATGTACACAATTGTGTGTACGTGTGTCTTAGCAAACACTAGCCCATGTTTACTTTTGGAATAGGTATATCTGAATAAAAATCTCAGTTCTACTATTTACCAGGTGGAAAATCTTGGCCAAGTTATCTAGTCTCTCTAAGTATCAGTTTCTTCATCAGAAAAATGAAGACAATAAAAATTATTTTTAAAATTATCAAATTGGTATAAAAGTTAAATAATAAATAAAGTAGGATATATACTTATCAGAGTGCCTGACACATCATAAGCAGTCATTTGCAAAAGAGGATCCTATAGCAATTTGGCCATTTAGCAATTATCAGACTTTTATGGTATTAAAGGGAGACTTCGGTAGTCAGTATTTGTTGGGGGCCATATATTTCTGATGGCCAAACCTCACTAATAAGTGGTATGCTACTTTGAAAACAAGTCTTAGATGAAATTCGGTCATGTGTAAAAAAAATACTTATAACCACAAACACATTTCATAATTGCATGTAGCTCAGGTTAATTCCCACTCTCTGTCCTGATACATACAGACTAACACTTTGCAGAAAAGATTTACTCTTGGGCTGATGCAGTGATTTTCCTATAACTGGGTCAGCCAGTGTGGTACTCACATCAGGTGGCAGAGGAATATAGAGCCAACAGAGTTCTGGATACTGGACTCTTCACAGAGAGTCATTAGCTTCTGGGTCTGTCAGATTCTTACCAGGACTGACAATTAAGTTTATGAACTCATTCTAGAGAAAGTGTTACATACCTCATTGTTGCATATATTATGGTCACTATCAAAGTACCCCCCTCGAGAAGCTATGCACTGTTGCCAGTGCTTAGTGCACCCTTCAAAGCACTTTTGGAACTTTTTTCTGGAATGACCATCACAGCTATTATCATACAGTACACAAAAACATACAACAAACACAATGAACATCACTTAGCAAGACATATAGATTGACAGGAACTTAATCATTAGACCCATATAATGACATCTCTGACATTCATTCCAGAAAAAAGTTTCAAAAGTGCTCTGAAGGGTGGACTAGGCTCTGGCATTAGTGCGTACCTTCCCAAGGCGAGTACTTCAGAGTTGACCATAGTATATACAGCAATGAAATATATAGCGCTTTTTCTAGAATGAGTTTGCAAACTTTGTCAGACCCCAAATACTTACCTGGTTCTTGTAAGGTCAATGAGACCTGTATCATCTTTCTAATCAGACATCTCTCTTGACTACCACCAATGAAATATATTTTAATATCTCTTATTTTAAAGCAAAAACCCTCCAGTATGTATTTTGATCATAATATGTGAAATGCTGTATAAATATTTTAGTTTTGTTGATTCCAACTTAAAATACGTCAAAGGCTTATTACCTATCCCTAGAGTGAAATTATCTTGATTTGTACACATATTTATATCTCAATGTATAATATTTTTAAAATATTTTCAAAATAAAATACTGTGCTAAATAATGACTCCATAATATTCAATGCTATTTGAAATATATTAGTAATAGATGTAGGTGCAAACTTTGTTGCAACAATCAGAACTAGTTTAAAGGAAAAATCCAATTATGTTGATATTGGATAATTATCTTATTCTTTCCATCCCTAGTCACTCTGTGAAAGTAATCAAGGCTATTTAGGAAGAGTGGCTGAACTCTTTCTGGTCATCAGTTAGCCAGACTATACGCTTTCAAAAATTTGTAAACCATGTTGGATAAACAGTAGGTGTCTAATATAGTCTTTCTTTTGCATAGATGTGAATAGTTCAAAAATACTGATTATTTGTATTATTTTGATGACTGCTATGATTGTAAATGGAAAAAGGGAATAAAAATCTTTATTTTCTTTAATTCTTTTCCTTCTGGTTTTACTTGCTCATAGTAGAAACAGCATGGTATACAACAGAAATATAAAAAGCATGTATTCCAGCTCTGTTCCTAATTAGCTGCGTGTTCATGCACAAGTCACAGCTTCTGTGCTTCAATTTCCTCATCAATAAAGTGTGGATTACACCTACTCTCCATAACTGGCAGAGCTGTTTAGAAAAGAGAACAAAGTTATACACAAAGACAGGTATTGAGAATTTTAAAGGTCTATTTTTTGGCTTGATTCCCAGTCAGAGATAATAATAACACATTAGCCTATAATAATAGCATTAGTGACTATAGCCCAATTAGACATCAGTGGATGGCAGAAAGGTAAACTACAAAAATATATCAACATATATAGAAGTCATTCATTTTTCATAAATGCCAAAGAGGAAGAAAGTTCTGTTTTCTTCCATTGAGAGGCTGATGCTATTATTTATAGAACTATAATAAGCTCTCACTAGTTTTTCATCTCAACTTCTTATATTTATATCCAATATACAAGTCTATCAGGTACATTTTCTTGATGTTCTTTGACTTCTATTTGAGTACATCCATCAGGACCAATTCTGTAGCCTAGGTAGCCGCCTACAAACTGTGCTTTGAAAAGCTGAAAAAGTGCCTTTTCCTCCAATCTTACTTCCATAATCCTGCAAAGTCCAAAACTATTTGCATTGACTTTTTTGAGTTTTCTTAAGAAAATGTTGACTAGATTAGGTGTTTTCTTTCACTAGAAGAGAAATATATCACAATAGCATGTAGGATGGTGGAAAATGTAAGAAAAGCTCTAAAAATGATTTGCTGTCTTCGTTTAGTAAGATGCAAGGAATGTAGATAGAGAAGGGACAATAGGGGACTGTTTGAGAACACAAACAGAAGGGACAGGCAGTGGGGTGGCAAACTTAACAGTTCACCATTTTGTCTGAAAGAGATTTTGAAAGCAGAATTATCAATTGACTTGGAAAAAAACCTCATTTAACTCTATGCTGTAAATGTGGTGCTCTCTTAAGGTGACCAGATTCTAACATTGGTAAAGCAGGACACCATTGACTGGGTGGGGATGGGGGAGTCAGGGAGGGGGTTTCTTAATTAAAAATTTGGTCTAGGCTCGGTGCCTGTGGTTCAATCGGCTAGGGCGCCGCCACATACACCTAAGGTGGCGGGTTTGAAGCCCCAGCCCCAGCCCGCCAAACAACAATAATGGCTGCAACCAAAAAATGGCCGGGCGTTGTGGCGGGTGCCTGTGGTCCCAGCTACTTGGGAGGCTGAGGCAGGAGACTCGCTTGAGCCCAGGAGTTGGAGGTTGCTATGAGCTGTGATGCCATGG